>WSFP011551057.1:0-11320 GCA_009831015.1 Picea engelmannii
ATGCTATTGTAATCATCAATCATTTTATATATTCAATTTGTTATATTAATTCTATATGGATTTCTCATTGTTGTCCTATTTATTTTGGATATTCTGTATATGAACCACTTTGGTTCATTACATTGGTAACAAAGCCTCTTGCAGTTTAACTGCTGTTTGGAGAGAACCATTTCCTAGCATATAGTGAACTGATTTCGGCATTTGGCCACACACTTTTCAGAACTTCTCTGAACCTAGCCTTTGACATCTCAAATGGCCAATCTTTTTCAAATTCTATCACCAAACTCCACTGCAATAGTTGAAGAGAAAATCACTAATCCTTAAGTCAAGGTTGTCATTGTACAGCACTGTAGAAGAAAATAATCAATAACCAGATCATTCCACTACTTAAAAAGAACAAGAAAAACAAAAAAAAATGGAGATAACAAGACCTTTGAAACAAGCCATAAGAGTGCCAAATGATAGTGTATAAGCAAACCCAGGTGTAATTACGGCAGATAGAAAGAATTTTGAAAAAGGCTGCAGCATATATTGATATCCACTGTTCGGTCTAACTGACCACTTCCAGCTTAAAACGTGACCGTGATAAGCACCATCAAGAATTTGTTAAAGTTCAGAATACCGAATGGGAAAAAAATATCACCCAGTGGACTCCATGCAGATTTCTAAAGTCAAAGGGTTAAAATATTTAATGCAGAGGGAAATTAGAAGCATCCCCATTAAATCCATGCACAAGAGAGCTGCCAGTTTAATCATTATTTATCTCACAGCTCTGATTCAGAAAAGAACACAGTCAATGTGGAGCAGAGTCTGGTGAACTGCCACTAAGATCGATGCCGTCACACCATGCAATTGATTCAACACCTGGGGTAGACAGGTCACACAACAATCCAAGGGCCATATCTGTTCAAAATGTTGTAATTAATTGGTGAGGAGTCACTTAACCTCCAAAACTGTTAAAACTGTTGTAATTAATTGGTGACTTATCACTTAACCTCCAACGCTGATTGAAAATTGTAGCTGCCATTTCATGGTTAAAACAAAAGTCTCTTGTTTTTTCAAGAACAGTAAAAACCTAACATGTAATTAAATTTCAAGGTGCTAAAGTTTCCATTCCAAGTCAACATACTAAGTATCATAAATTGTGGAAGAACAAAAAATGACATAGCATTAAAAATTCCTTCCTATTTTCATCCAGCAAATATGTTGAAAGATTAATAAGTTGCCCAAGTCAAAGATTATTACCCCATTGATAATCTGACATTGAAGTATAAAAAGGTGCTTTTTGTTAAAATAATTAAAAAGTACATGTTATCCCCAGTTTAGGGATAACTAAGGAGATTATGTATCGAGGCCCACAGGTCCTAGACATGGAGTACCGAGAGCCAGATCGACTTGAGCATGGCCCTGGAGGGCCCATCTTTTCTTTTCTTCAGCGCCTCCACCTTGTCAGCAGCAGCAGCATCCATCACCTCGGCTTGGTCCTGTAGCAAAAGTGGATTTTTCTCCATGAGGTAATGAATCTGGGTATCATGGTATGTGTCACTCTAATCCTCAAAACCTTTGAATATGTGCATTCAATTGTTTTTGTTTCTAACGGGTGCTTGGATCTTATACCTATCCACTTGACCATATCTGGGGGAAATGACAGGATGCCCTAGTAAGCTTGTGCCCATAGGTTTTGAGTTGCCACTGGGGGATTCATGAGAAGCCATCGTCCGCTCCCACCATACTTACCATTTTCCGTCTTTCTCCCGCTCATCCATCCCATTACACTGGTCCGGGCATTGGGTTGGCCAAATATTTAAGGGTTGCACCTTACCTTGTGGGAAGAAGGGGCTAAAGGCCCAGAGGGTAAAAGCAGCTGGCAAAAGATAAAGGCATAAAAACAAAACCTCGAGATGCTTTGCCCAGGGATCCCCGAGAAAGCAGTAAAAGGCTTCTCAACAAGAAATGGAGGGACCCATAAAAAATAATAAAACAAGAACTAGTCAAAGGATAGGGGGTCTCATCACGAGTCAGCCTATTATGTCCATGGGAATCTAGCGGTATGACACTACTAGCAGTTGGTGACCATGCCAAGGTAGTGGCTCTTGGTGGCATAGCCAAGAGAAAGGGGGTCTCATCACGAGCCAACCTTCTCATTTCCGTTAAAGTGCTTGTGGATAACATTGCCACCACTGGTCACCACGCCAGGGCAGTGTCCCCTGACTAGCTTCTTGAAGAAAAAGCAATAAGAATAAAGATAAAAGGCGTGAATGGGCTTGGAAACATTTGCATCCATGACAGGTGCAGCTCAACCTCTACAAAGGCACCCACAGGTAAGTCATGCATTTCACTGCTATCACTGCACCCCTTGTCCAGACATCCCTTATCCACCTCATTCATTCACATGGCTTGGATTTGATTTTTCCCGGAAACATCCCACATCCAGTGAGCATTAGCCCAATGGGACGCCCTATCACTTCCTCCAAACTTGGCTTGCAGATTTGTATAATGTCTTTGAGCACTTGACTAGGTAAAAGGGGTTTTATGCACATGTTTAATAATATTGATGATTGGATGTGATTGACATTGCTATGATCCCTGTGACTTGTGAGCCCGTGGAGGGCGTATCTGTTGATGTGCAGGACCATACCCGACGAACATGTACCATTATGGACAGGTACACATGGGGAGATGATTAGTTCGGACATCCATGGGGTTGAAAGCCCATCAGATGGATGTTGAGAGTCCAGCAGGGGGTAGAGACAGGTCAGAGGGTTTGCACTGAGGAAGAGGAGGACGTTCCACAAGAGGCAACTTAGCAAACTTGTACCTAGGGGGGTTGTGCGTTTTCCACCAAGACGTTGGCCTTGGAAGGCCATGACGTCACCCAAGACATTCATGACATCACCCAGCATTTGTGGAGGTTTTGGGAGGCAATTGTGGCACATGTGGCAGCTTCCGGAGGCCTAACGTTTTTCTCCAAGAGGCCAATGTTGCCCTAGAAAGGGCTAACATCACCCTAAAAGGGCATGACGTCCTCATTTTTGCTTGATTTAGGGTTTGATTATGACATTTAATGTAAAACAGTATTATTATGTATTTTTGGCCATGTCGGCCTTTTGAGACCTAAAAATTAATTAAGGTCATTGCTACTGTATAAGTAAGAGAGCTAAAACTCTATTTTATTCATCATCTTTCACTCACACTTGCGTGAGGTCTGAAATTTGCGACCTCTTTTAGGGTTTTGGCTGAAATTAGTAGTGCACACTTGTTGAAGGAGGCTTATTTTGGCTATTTTTGGCATTTTCTTGGTGGAAGGCTTACAACTAGGGTTTGGCATTGATGATACTTGGTGAATGTAAGTGATTTTTTGCAATCCTTCCTTTACTTGAATGGTTATGGTATTTTTAATTGCAGTTTGTTAATGAAATTTGTTGGAATAAACCCTAGGAAATAAGCACATGTTGGTGTCCTTATTTTAAGTCCCTACTAGGTTATGCCAAGGAGCCATTTTGTTTGTTGAAGATATTGCTAGGGCCTTGCCATTGCAACACCCTACCATTTACTCTTCATGCTAGCCAATTTTACTTTGTCATTGAGCTAAAAAATGAGGAAAACACACTAAGGCCTAGGGTTACTGCACATTAGTGAGTCGTTGTCCCCTAGGGTTGATGGTTGAAGCCTTGTCTTAACAACACTTCATCCATCATATCCCTCTTGTCTTTGGCCCTGCTATTATCATTTTGTCCCTTCAACTCTTCCAATTAGTTTGACTCCATTTGCCCTATGAATGCACTGATCTAAGGCCTTCTATGCTTGAGTGCCTTGATCACAAACTTCAAACATCCAATACTTGGAACAATTATTAACACCTTCTTACCCTAGCCTAGACTAACCTACTAACCCTATTGCTGCCATTATCCTTTTGATTTATAGCTATACTTTGCGGCAAATTAATGTTTCTTTAAAGCAATTGAAAGATTGGCTAAAGCGTAGTAGTCTTTGCTTCTAATGAATGTTGATATTGTTACATTGATGATAAATCGCTCTTGCTCATTGTGAAGCTTACTTAAAAGCATTTATTGTGAAGTAACACATTGTGATCAATGCTATTATACATCATTGATTGCTTCATCAATAATATTAGTCAATTGCTTATTTGAGAAAGTCCAATTATATGAAGTACTAACCAGCAAGTGATCTTGCAAATATAAGTTTTATGTTGCTTTGTTTCGGGCAGGTACAACTTCGGGTTATTACTATCTTTTATTGGTTGTTTAGCTGGACTTTCTGATCAGTGGTGACTTGTGAGGGGGAAAACTTTTACTTAGCCTTAAACCTTTGCCTTCTCAAAACCCCAAGTCACCGGGGACGTCTCCCCTGGGCCTACTACCCTAAATAGAAAGAGATACCCTATTGAAGTGACAGTGATAGGGTAGTCGCCTGTTGCGTCAGTTTGTCTTCTTTACCTTTCCTTTATCCTTCAAAGTACAAACTGTGCGATAACAGTACCTAGGCAAGTGTTTCTCATCACCTAGGCGCCTAAGGGGTGAGAAAGTGCCTAATGTGGACCCTAGTCATTTAATTTGTGAGAGACAAATTAAAAGGTGACTTTTTGGACTTAGGGAAAGTGGGTAACTTAAGTGACTTTATTTCCACCGTTGATCACTTCCAATCTCCACCATTGGATTGAAATTTGAGAGACTCTTCACCTTCCCTCATGAGGTCAATTAGGGTAGGAGGGCGCACCCATTCTTGGATTGTTGAGCATTTTGAGAGAGCAAGAATAGAGGAGGTCGAGCTTGAGAAAGGAGGCCACATTTGCAGAGCTAAGGCATGCATTTCAAGGCAGCAAGCTAGCACGCATTTCAAAGCAAGGGTACAGCAATTAATAGAGGCCGTACAGTACGGATTTCTAGAGGCTGTACAGCCATTTTTATGCACAGAAATTGAGAAGAACAACAGCACATTTACCAAGGAGTTTGGCGCGCATCCCAAGCCTGTCAAATTTGTTTTCCTTGCACAGAAATCGAGGTAACTGCTGGGCACGATTTTCTATAGAGAAAATCCTTACAGTCCGTACAGAAATTGGCACAGAAATCGAGGTCCATACAGCTTGAGTTGCTGGGCACATTTTCCAAGGAAAGTGCAAGGTTTTCGAGGTGTCATTACTGCTATAATTTCCGTACAGCAAACTCAGAAAAGTGTGCACAAATTTTGAGATAGTTCGTACAGCATTTAAAGCTGAGGATACCATACAGCAGTACGGATTTCTGGCACAGAAATCAAGGAGCTTTTCCGGGACTGTTCAGAAGGAGTTTTGCTGAAGAAATTCTGAGATAAGTTTGTGTAATTTATGAAGATGAATATGATGTAAAAGAAATTTCTCTAAAGCTCACAAATAATAAAATTCTCTCTCACTGGTTTTCCCCTTGTGGGTTTTTCCAAGGTCGTTGTCAGACCAAAAATCTCTGTGTAAATTTTCTGAATATTGTGCTGCTGATATGTTTTTATGTTTGCGTTAAAGATTGTTCAGAATCCTCATGTTTCAGTTCTGAAAAGTTGTTTATATGCTGAGTTTATTTGGCTGTCATAAAACTGAGTTTGGGCATTAAACATTGACTGAAAATCAGCAAGACTAGAAACTGGGTGGGATCTGAAATTTTACACTTTTCATCATCTTTAAAAAAATATATAGAATTAAAATCTGTAAGATAAAGGAATATATTCAAAGGTGAAAAAAAGTAAATTATATTCTCTATGGTTCCTAAGAAAAGAGGCTCAATATATACTCAATATATGTCATAAGCAAAATAAAATCTATAAAGTGTAGTGTTAAAGGCATATCAAGGAAGTTTCAAGTTCAAAGAGGGAGTCAGTGAAGTACATTATTAGTGGAAACTTTGCATTTTGTGCACCTGCTTAACATCAAAGGTCTCATTAAAAGAATATCTATAGCATCCATGGTAATACAGACATAAATAACCATGGATATATGTGAACGATTTAAAGGGGAATTAGAGCTACGCCAAAAAAATTTGGATTCTCAAGTAAATAAAAATCAATCTCTCATATATAAAGTCAATTATTTAACATGAGAAGTGGTATATTATAAGAAGAAAAATGAAGCCAAAGATAAAAAAAATTAAAGATCTTGAAAATATGAAAGAATCGAAGAAAACAAATTCTGAAGTGCAGGCCAAGGATAAAGCACCATTTCTACAAGACGTTGCAACCCAGTGTGACCAAAAATCACAAGAGAAGTGGGATGTCAAGAAGAAATTCAACAAGAACTTATCAAAAAAGATGATCAAAATTCTTGCCTAAGGGATCAGAGGTTGCTTGCACAAATCAAAGAGTTAAAGGATGAGAAGCACGAGCAGAAATCACAACAAGACAAACAAGATCTCAAAATGAAATTTGACAAAAATTAATTAAAAAAAAATGAAGAAATTTCTAAAAACTAGGATAGAATATTGCTGTGAAAAGAGAAGCTCAATTCCTTAAATACAAAGTGAAAACATTGGTTAAAACATAGTCAAGAGACACTGAAGCAACCGTGGTCACAGACCACAAGTAAATATTCAGATCCAATGTTGTATGAGAGCTCCAATTTAGGTCACCAACTCCAGAACCTGTCCCTAGAAAGTGAACTTTATTTCCTTGGTTTTATCAAGGTCAACTGTTGAATGTCAATCTATACAAACTATAGAAGGTTAAAAGTTAAAAGTTACAACAATAGTAAGTGCAAGATTGTGCAACAAGCCTGAATATCCACACTGATCAAAGCCTCTCGTTTTTCCAGAAAATGAAAAGGGAAAAGCTTGTGTAGGTGCAACGGCCAGAGTCTGTTGGGCTGCGGTATAGTGGTAAGTGGGGATGCTTGCCACTGAAATGACCCAGGTTTGAGTCCCAAAGGGTGTTACTCACCCGATAAAGGGTTGTGTTAAAGCATTGAAGGGACCACATTTATGCAGTTATTGCACCTCTTGGAAACAATATAGATATTCATAGTACCTCTGTCTAAACAAACGGCGTTTCACTAGCAAAAAACCAAAAACAAGAGAGAAGGTGCAAAGGCAAGAAACTAAAAGGAAGAATACAAACTAAACCCGGAAAGAAGGAAAGAAATAAAAACTTGAGATTCATGAGAGTAGTTGCACAAAGTTAACATAAAAATATGAATATCTTTGAAGACAAGTACCAGTATAATAGCATGTTGCAGTGTATGAAAATGAAACACATTAAGAGAAAATAAACCTGTTTCTTTCAACCAGTGTTGCAAATATCACGCAAATATTGGTGACATTGCGATATATCGCATGATTTTCGAGGTGCCAATAATTTTGCCGAAAAATATCACAATATTTCCCTGGCCAATATTATCATGATATTATCATGCGGTGACAGAAAACGTTGTTGAGCCCATAGACAGGCCAGCGTAAGGCAATTTTAGTCGTTTTTTTGTCATTTTGCAAACAGATGAGGGATTTTGAGAGCAAAGAAGGTAGAGACCATTTTAACTTCAGCCAAGGACCAGGAGAAGAACCTTTTCATTTGCCATCACCAAGTTATTGTGGAGTGGGGATTGATTGCCATTGGCTGTTGGCGAATTTGCAGGAATGGGTAACAATTTCCAGCCATTTTTTTTGTTTTTTTAGGTTTTTGATACGTTTTGCATTGCCCATCAGTTTTCCCTCTTCTTGCTGATTGTTAGTGGACTGTGGGAGATCTACCATTTAAGTAGAGAATCCAAATGTGTTTGAACTTTCTTTTTATGTAGCATTTTTGAAATTTGTATGTTGATTCTTGTTTTTTTCCCCTTAGGTTTATTCAATGCTATCTGGAATCTGAAGTTTGAAGTTTAAACTTTGAAGACTGAAAATGCCGAAACCTTTGGATGCTATGTGGGAATATGGTGAACCTAATGAGAGGTGTAATAGACAAAAGGTTGAGTTCCAAGTTGTGTTTGAAAGTTATGATGGGGGGGAATCCAACGGACGTTATGTATGCTATATAGGTGTATCATATATATATACACACACACACACACACACCGCATTTCCCCCGACGTTGATTAGGATAACTCTGTTGATTATGTCATTGATGGCAGTTTACTTATGCTGAGGTATCCAACCTTGTTTTGGAATACTTGTGCTGCACATTGTATTGATTTGATTTTAGAGGATATGGAAAAAATTCCTTATATCAAGGATATTGTTGAAACAGCCAAGAACTTCACAAAATTTATATATAACCATGTATCTGCGCTTAGCTTGATGAAAATATTCACAAATAATAGGGAGTTGGTGCATCCTGCAATCACACGTTTTGCCACAAACTTCATATCTCTTCAGTCTCTCTCAACATGTATGTGGGAGGTGAAGAGAATGTTCCTTTCAAAGGAGTGGCATGCTTTATCATTAGCAATAAACCAGAGGGGTAGGCCATATGCAAGTTAGTGTCATACCAGAAAAGTTTTTGGGCGAGAGTGGAGGAGGTGTGTGCCATTAGCAAACCTTTGGTAAAGATTCTTCGGTTGGTTGATGAAGACAAGACGCAGTGGGCTACTTATATGAGGCCGTAGATAGGGCCAAAGAATCCATTTGTGCCTATTATGAGGACAAGGGGGATGATGGATTTGAAAAATGATTATTGATAGGAGAGTGATTGATGAGCGATGAAACAATACACTCCATCGCCCCATTCATGCTGCAGGGATCTACCTCAACCCCGTGTTTTCTTATTCTTGTGGTTTTAGATTTGACGCTGAGGTTATGGATGGATTCTTCACATGTGTTCAGAGGATGGTGCCAAATACACAAGAACGTACGAAGATTTCTACAGCAAAGGAAATATATATGATGGCCACTAGAACATTTGGCTTTGGTATGGATGTTTAGGACGGGAAGACCAAAATGCCAAGTAAGCTTCATTTTGTTTCAAATTTGAAACTCAATGTCTCTTCTTCCTTTGTTTTCAAATTTCAATGGTTTTTCTTATTTTACTCTTATTTGTTGTAGATGCTTGGTGGACAAGCTACGGCTCAAGAGTACCCAATTTACAAAAGCTTGTCATTCGAGTGCTCAGCCAAACATGTAGCTCTTCAGGATGCGAGTGCAACTAGAGTGTATTTGAAAAAATACACACCAAGAAGCGCAACAGGTTAAAAAAATTGGAATTAAATTTTGAATTCATTATAAAATTATAAATTATAATTTTATGCCCCCTCACCCTCTAAATTATGTATTATAATTTATTAAATTATATTCATGACCCTCATACAGGTTGGAATCCCAACGTCTAAATGACATGGGCTATGTCTACTACAACCTCTAATTGTGGGTGAGGCATCTTCAGAGAACACCTAATGTCGAGGCCATGTCGTTGGACGGGATTAACACCACAGTTGCATAGAGGGTCGAGTCTGTGAGGCTTGTCATGGAATCGGCCCCTAATTGGTTACAGGAGGTATTGGGGAAGAAAGTGGCAGAGGAGGAGGATGTTCCAAAGAAGACACCTTTATAGGGGAGTGGGCCACCAGCTTCGCAAACTCAGATAGAGCGAGGTGGACTTAGCAATAGTAGCAACAGAGAATGTCAAAGTCTAGCTTCTCCTTCATCTTCTAGTTCTAGAGGACGTCAAAGTCCAGCAATAGCCCCAGGGCCTTCTTCATCTTCTAGTTCTAGAGGACGTCAAAGTCCAACAATAGCCCCAGGGCCTTCTTCATCTAGAGGTAAAGCCATTACTAGAGCTATTACCTTTTCCCATAAAAGGGGCAAAGGGAATCGCTAATTTATTTCTCTTATTTCATTATAAATGACTCGTGATGATGAGATACATTTATTATAATTTTTTATGATGTTTTGAGGCTTTGGAGTCAGGACTCATGAGATGATTCAGTATTGATGTGTTATGTATCAGTAGACATCTTAAACATCTTATATATTAGTTATCTTCTCATATTTATGTGGCAATGTATTTATTTGATGATGTTGTTGCTTTAGATGTTTAAAAAATTGAAAAAGAATGTCTTTTTGTATTTTTGTATTTTGCCGATATTTTCCTTGATATTGTCGATAAGTTGTTTTTCGGACCCTCGGCAATATTTTCGCCGACACGATGTTTGCAACACCGCTTTCAACACAAGTAAAGAGTGTATTTCTCGCATGATACAAAGAAAGATGATAAAATTAAATTGGCCTACAAATTACATATAGTGGTCATTTATGATTGGGTAGCTTCTAGAAGTGGAAGAAAGGCGAAAATACATTCATCAAAATTTGAAACATAAAACACTACAAAAGACGGAGGCCATTCAAGATGTATTGTATGAACAACTCCCAGAGACATAATTATGAATATATTAATAGTTTTGCATGGTTTTATGCATAATTTTAAAATGGTGACCATAGGGTTGTCCTCAACTATATTAGGCTTGTGCCAAAGCAGAATAATTTTCTTTGTATACTCTAAACTTACCATGTTGAACTGCACTTGCAAAGGCATTTGAAATTTCTTGCCACCGCCAACCTTGAATACGACCATCATCCCCGCAACTAGAACAATGAATAACATTTTAATAAGTTGCTTTTAATACTTTATTGATTTCATTCCATATACTTTTAAGACATGCATATCAAACAACTATAATTTATTTTGCCTCACTCCAATAGGATCTAAATATCATATCCTCGCTGAAACATAGTTTGACCTTTACACAAGTGAAAAAAATAAAAATAATGATAATAAATAAAATATAAAAAAACACTAAATACTAGAGAGAAATAATTAAAAACTAATATGCCTTGTAGAGCGTGATACATCAAACAACCCATTTTTCTACTTGAATTTTGATTTTCCCGCAATGCTACTTAACCAATCAATGTGACAAAGTATATTAAAAAGTATTGACTTGGACATCGAAATAGAGAAATGAAATGAAATTATATTAGTGTCCATGAATGACCAAAATAGGTCAAGGGGACTAGAAAGTACAACCTTTGAGAAAAGCAATAAGGAGTACCTATAGCATCTCCTATGCAATTCCAAATTCGAAGATTAAGGAAAGAAAGAAAGAAAAGGAAGACGGTAAAAAATGCAAACGTTCTAAAGAGGTACTCAACTAAACAAAAAATATGGCAACATACACACAAGAAAAACATGCAAATCAAGGAGTCTTATCATAAATCAACAAGGGAAAAGGAAAATGTTATGTACATACATACACTATATACTAATATACATTATATACTAATAAGCCCAATAGGCTAGCTCGACTATTCCCCTCTTGTTTTAGAACCCACTTTGGTGATGCCAGTGTTTTAAAAAC
>WSFP011551060.1:0-11320 GCA_009831015.1 Picea engelmannii
TTTGAAAAGTGTAGCTATAAAAATAAAAGAAAGATAAAGAAAATCATGTAAAACAATTTTCATCTTATTTACGATAAATAGTTAGTTCCTAGAAATTAGAGATTCCCCAACTGCCAAGGATTGGAAATTTTGTATAAATGTAAATTTTAAGGACTAAGAAAAGGCTTTTTGGTGGCCATTGTACGAGATAAAATTTTTGCAGTGATTAATAAGAATGCAAAGCAGAGATTCCAGATCTTGTCAATCCTGAGCTATGTGTTCCCTTTGTTTTTGCTCATAGCGTTTTTTCTTAGGTGTATCTTTGATGAAATTTTAACAATAATTTAGCATAATATTTACTACTGGTTCAAAGTCACCGGGTTATCTAATTATTTACAGTTTTTCCTCTGTACCTGCTATCATCAGTTTCAAGACCTGTAGATTATTTAGGATGAAATGGTTTGTGTTTCATTACAGTCCTATTGTCTTTCATCTTTCCTCATTGCAAAGTGAGATTCTTCCATGATCGATGCCTCAGTTTTGTTAAACAATTTTGTGTTTTTCACTCATCACTATCATGTCTTTAAAATCTAACTCAGGAACAGGAAACAACCTTTGATCTATTGAATATTAATATGTGTTTGAAATTTTTCTCTTATAATCAAAATCAGAAAGCAACACACTTTATTGAACAAAGTTTTAGACCTTCTTCCAACTATTATCCCTCATGACTGTGCCTGCCTTAAGACAACCTAATGTAGAACCCGACCTTTCTGATCAGACTAGCATTGCCCTAAATTTATTTAACACTATCTTGCAAACAACTAACACCCAGGTCGAATTAGAACGTTCATGGGCAGCCATTAAATGGGACATAAGCATCCAAGAAAACTGGGAAGATGAACAGAGACAGTTAAGTAACCAACCATAGTGGTTATCCTTCAAAGTTGACTTTGTCTACCTTAACTTTCTTTACTCGTATCAGATGCTTTGACGATATACTTTAGAGCCTTAAAGTATAAACTCAGGAACAACAGTATTCACCCTTGGTTTTTTTTGTAGCCCGTGGTATTTGAAAAACAAAACATATAATAATTAAATAATGAAAAGACATGAAAAAATAACAATTAAATAATGAAAAGACATGACTCCTACAAGGACCTCGTAATTACTATATATACGGGCCCCTCATTGTAAAGGAGATCATTATTCCATTCATAATGTAGTTCTAAATATTCTTCCATTTAATAAAAAAGTTTATTTCTTACCATATTATTTTCCTTATTTGATTTTGTCTCATTTACTCTATTTTATCACATTGTTTGCCTACTTTTCCCATTTCGTTCCTTTTACAATCTCGATCAGTGGCATAAGAGCACTCTACTCCTTGTCGTTCTTAGTGCTTGTCCCTGATGAGGTTAGGGTATAGATAGTTGGGTCTCGAGCTTGTTTCTCCCTAGGACAACCACTCTCGCCTGCCCAAGCAACCTCCCATGGTGGAAGAAAGGAGGGATGACGAAGAAGGAGGTCTTGTCAATCTATTACTTGAGGAAGCCCTCACGTGACAGAGGGAGGAAATGATGGAGAAAATTTCCCAAATACTTTGACGACTGCCGATAACAATAGACACATCTTCATCAAACATCCACTTTGGAAGCACCACCCCTTTCAAGGTACAAGTTAATTTTGATATTCCTGTGTTTGGAGGTCAGATGGAGGCAAATGCTTTGGAAAAGTGGTTAAACTTACTAGAAGTTTATTTCTCTATCAACAATTTTTCCAATAGAGAAAAGATCACCTTTGTGCTCCTTAAGGTTGTCCCCCATGTCAAAAATTCATGGGAAACTTATTGTGAGAAAAATTCCATACAAGAGTCTGGAGTGTTTGAGGCCGAACCCACTTGGGAATTTTTTATGGATATCGTTAAGGAACAATATTACCCTGTTGGAAACTATGATGACTAGTACATGATATGGACCACACTGCATCAAGAGAGGGGCCAAATAGTGCCATATTTCACAAATAAATTCCATACCTTGTGCACCAATATGGGTATCAAAGAATCTGAGCGACATCTGGTTCTAAAATACCATGGGGTTCTACAAAGGTATCCAAACAGAAATGGAGTTTCTGGACATCTCGTCACTAGGAGCTGCGTATTGATATGATGTCAAAATAGAGCAGAAATTTAAGCAACAGAACAAGCAAGAGTTCGGGTCTGCAAATCCACAACCACTGAAGTATGGTAAAGGAGACCCTAACTCACATAATGGAAAACCTCAAGAAAACCAATCCAAGCCATAGAAAAAGAAGGGTAACGAGAAGACGAAGAAGGACACTGGAACGTGGCATGACTTCCACAAAATCCCTTGGCACAATACCGATAAATGTCACTCAAAACAACCATTGGTGGCTGAACTCAAAGAAAAAGAATCGAGCCTCGACTCAGAATCTGATTCAGAAAACAATAAAAGGAAACAAATCATTGATGTATAACTCACTGCTACAATCATGACCACAACAATCCAACCAAAAGAACCAGAGGAGCTTGAGGAGGGGGAGCGACTCTTCCATTCATAGATGTGGGTGAAGGGGACCCCTCTACATTTTGTTGTTGATAGAGAAAGCCAAAAGAACTTAATATCAGTAGAGGTCATCAAGAAGTTGGACTTTCCTACAACACCACACCTGCAACCATACAACATCGGGTGGCTTCTCCAGGGACACGATCTCCACGTCAGCCAACAATGACACATGTCCTATGGCATCAAGCCCGTCAAGGATGAGGTATTGTGTGATGTTTCCCCATTGGAAGTCTGTGATGTTCTTTTAGGCCAACCATATATGTGGAAACATCATGCTATTTATGAATCTTGACCCCGTAGTGTCATTGTTACTCTAGGGGGTCATATCTATCGGGTACCAGAGGTAGTTCCAACTATTGTCTTAGGAAAATATTGCCGCAAAGTAATATCTCATATCACAAATTTTATCCTATTCATGATCCACTCAGAAGGTGAACAAAAGGACACTGCGACCACTACAGCCTTGGCCCAAGACCTTTTTATCTATAAGAAGCAGGTTGAAAATATTGTAAAAGAGCACAAAGATAGTCTCGCTTCACCTATGGGGATGCCTTTGCACTACTCAATCAAGCCAAGATATAACATATCCCTTCATAGATATATTGACCATAGCTCTTTTTAGGCGTGCTTGATGTTCCAACCATTAGCCCCCATTGATATAACTCTTCTTGCTTCATCTTCACTGATAGAGTCCTCCCACACTTAGACCAAGGCAAATCGTGCAACCAATTTTGTTGAATAGATCCAACAACTCCACCAACAGGATCATGACATCCTTCCATAGGTCAAGTACACGCATGACAACTACTTCAACAAGGAAAACAACTCACCAAGATTCAGATTCAAAAAATTTTTCCCCATATCTCGAGGGAACTTGACGGAATGGGGACCATTGATTCCTAATGGGGGAGGACTGATCCAAGTGGAAATCCGTGGCCATCCACCTATTCCACCAAATCACCATGGTAATTTTTTCTTTTTACCATCAAGAATATACACCCATGGTATTTGGTGGGAAAAAGAATAATAATAATAAATGGAGAAAAGCCATGTGCGTAGTTTTGTTTTTTAACCCATGGAATTCACCCATGGTATTCGAAAGACAAAACACATAACAATTAAATAATAAAAAGACATGAAAAAATAACAATTAAATAATAAAAAACATGACTCCTATGAGGACCCGTAATTACTATGTATATGTGCCTCTCATTGTAAAGGATATCATTATTCCATTCATGATGTAGTTATAAATATTCTTCCATTTAATTCAAAACTTTATTTCTTGCCATATTATTTTCCTTATTTGATTTTGTTGCATTTACTCTATTCTGTCATATTATTTGCCTAATTTTCCCATTTCGTTCCTTTTACAATCCAGATCAAACCCATTATTTTCTTCATTTCCTTAGGATTAGATAATCTTGGTACTCATAATATAATATTTATGTTGAAAACCTCCCATTTGAAGCAAACATCTTGTATTGAAGCTATCAAGAGGATTTGGAATTTGATACCTCAACCTAAAGGAGATAGAGGGTGGATCTTTTGGTGGAAATATGTCATTCATAATTGCATGCCTTTTTGTGTGGGTATGCTATAAATCTAGTGGCCTTTAGAAGAAGGAAGGATAAGGTCGTCACTGAGAAGTTGGATCAAGTTTAAAGAAAGCTACATTTTAGCCCCTTTAATGAGAAGTTCTAGAATATAGTTTCCAAATTGAGACATTTTCTCAAAGTTGAAGAAAGTTGTAGAGAAAGGGGAGCTCAAATCCGTTATTGTCTCCATTGGTTCAATATGGGTGACATGCCTACCAAGGGATTCTTCAAATATCTAGCCTCAAAAGAAGCAATTGAGAAAATCAAAGCCCTTAAAATGGTGGAATGAAGAATCACATACCATGGAGATATTGAAAAATAGTTTGCCAATCATTACAAAATGGTTTTCCAAACTCAAGGGACGATGGATGAAAGGATGGTGGACATGCAAACCTGTATTGATGTAATTCCCTAAAATATGAGAAAGGAGTAGCAACGATTGTGTGATCAAGGGATGACTTATGATGAATTAATGACCACTTTTACAAAAATGGTTAATTATAAGTCTCCAAACCTTGTTAGGTAGCTAGAGAGGTAGTGGAGGCCATTCAATGTAAGGTGGATTAGGTCCACTATATTATTAAATAAGACCCATTATGGTATTTATATATAATAAATGGGTAGTTAGATATAATAAATGTAAGAGGACTTCTTAGAAGGTTATGCTTCTAGAAGATTCCTCCTCTAGAATGTTCTTAGGTGATGGTAGCACTATATAAAGGGGTTAAAGAAATGTAATGGGATATGAAGATAAGTATTGTATTTGGAGCTGAAGCTCATTAAGAGGAAGCCACCTCGAAGAGGCAAGTGAACATGAGATGATCCCTTCCATAATAGGATCCATTATATGGTGTTTCCCTACCCCAAGGGTTTTGATATAATAAAGTGGTAGTTTTCTATATTGTTCCATATACCTTGTGTGGTAATTGTATTCAAATATATTTGGTACTACTGTAGTATTTTGTATTCATGCCTTTGGAACTTAACAAATGGTATCATAGCACTTTCCTTGGTAGGAAGCGTGGGAAAATATTTTTATTTTTTGCAGATTTATTTTTTCGGAAAAAAAGAGGGCCGCAACATTCTAGACGATTTATGTAGGTTTTGGTGGAAAATTTGCAAAAACTGATTGTATACATGAGTTCCTGTTAGAAAAACACCCAATTTAAAAATAAAAATCGTTTGAAACATAGTCTGAGAAGTCAATTTATTTGCATTTTAAAATCTGCAATTTTCAGGGTTTTTTCCACGGACGACCGCGTGATTTTTCTGATTTCTATAACATCTGGGGATGATTTTTTCAAAACAAATTGTATATATGAGTTCATTTCACAATTTCACCCAATTTCAAAAAACCATCTTCCAAATCGGAGCTCTGGAAGTGAAGATATCGCTGATTTGAAATCAACTATTTTTTTTAGGTTTTTCGTGACGATGACGAGACTGCAGAGTTCATAACTTTTCATAGGGTGCTCAGATTGCTGCCAAATCAATGCCATTGGATAAATCATTTTAAGAGATTTATTTTGGTATATTTTATGTGGTGTTTCCAATGGATATTCCCTCTCAAACCCTCAAAGAAATTCTACATATGATTGAAGCATTCAAATCCCAATTGTATGACACATTGCATGACCTTGCAGATAGCCTCACATTGCATGACCTTGCAGATGGCCTTAATGATAGTTTTCATAGTATTCAATATTCACTGGATAACATGCATGAGAGATATCTTATGGGAGACATCATGGATGAATATAATCAAGAAGTATATGTTTGGTACGATTTTGAGGCCGATTGTGATGATTAGTATATGGATAGTTGTCATTTCTGGGATGAAAACCACTTTCATACTTTATTTTATGACTCTAATCCACCTTCCATAGAGAACATCAATGTGACAAATCGAGAGCCAATTATTATTACCAGTGTCCATCCTGCATATTCTACAGTGGTATTATTCCTTCCAGATTCTACTAGGACCCTTTTCCACTATGTGGATGGATCTTCTTATTTGGATCCACATGACAGGTGTCAGTCTTTGGAGCATCATTTTCAGTTGGTTATTGGGTTCCAAAATCTTATGCGGGGAGTTCACATGAGCACTTGGACATGGGACCCTAGTTTACAATGGTGGTTGGACTACTTCGGCATGGTGGCTTTCCTTTCTACATGGGACCATCGTTCTCTAGTCTACTTCAACACCATGGTCCACACTTATCCATGGGACCCTGGTATATGGTTGTACACCCTCATAACAAGCGTGTAAGGTGGATTAGGTCCAATATATTAGCTAGCTAGAGAGGTAGTGGAGGCCATTCAATGTAAGGTGGATTAGGTCCACTATATTATTAAATAAGGTCCATAATGGTAGTTATATATAATAAATGAGTAGTTAGATATAATAAATGTAAGAGAACTTCTTAGAAGGTTATGCTTCTAGAATATTCCTCCTCTAGAATGTTCTTAGGCGATGGTAACACTATATAAAGAGGTTAAATCAATGTAATGGGATATGAAGAGAAGTATTGTATTTGGAGCTAAAGCTCATTAGGAGGAATCTCCCTCGACGAGGCAAGTGAACAGGAGAGGATCCATTGCATAACATGATCCATTGTATGTGTTGCCCTACCCAAGGGTTTTGATATAACAAAGTGGTAGTTTTCTATATTGTTCCATATATCTTGTGTGGTGATTGTATTCAGATATATTTGGTATTGTTATAGTATTTTGTATTCAGGTCTTTGGAACTTAACAAAAATTGATGTCTATCCATATGATTTATACAAAGCCACATGGGATTTTGTGGTATTGGATATGTTCCAAGTATGTAAAGAAGTTATTTAGATTTGGACATTAAGTGACTGCATCAATAAGGGGGTAATTAAATCCATTCGAAATCCTATAGTTCCTAAGTTAATCACCATATTTTGTCCAATAATATCCTTGTTTTTTCTTACAAAATTCTAGCCAAGACCTTAAACCTATGGCTGAAGCACATTTGACAAACGTTATTAGGTCTGAGAATGTTGATTTCATCATAAGAATATTTATCTTGGACAATGTAATTTCAATTTAGGAAGCGATGGAATGGGCTAGGAGCTAAGGCTTGGAGGCTTTACTCATAAATAATGATTTTAAAAAGGAATATAACAAGGTAGATGATGAACCCCATAATTGTGTTATATTACTCATTCTTTCCTACCCATTTTGCCTATGATAACTACCTAATATCCCCTTAGTGTACTAAAACATTATCGAACCATCACTTAATCACCAATCCAAGTATTGTTTAACATTTTTTCATTGAATTAATGAGTTTTGTATTAGTTTTAAGGAAGTGTAATGAATACATGATGTTTCTTGAATCGTTGAGTTCATTATGCCGATCATGATGTTGTGCACTAACTTTGTTAATTAAGACTTAGGGTATGCTACAAAATCTCCCATATATTAATTGATAGGGTTTATTCCATGCATCCACCACAAAGGTGTTGATAAAAAAGATGGTTTAAGATATTTAAGATAACACGATGAGGATAAATGCCCCTATGTTTTTAAAGAGGTGGTACTCTATTAATATTTCATATTTTACAAAAGAAAAATATAAAATATTAGGTTTTTAGAAAATAAATATTCACATGAAAAGAAAGCCTAAGAGAGGACCATGCTTATTAAGGGTATGAACATTCACAATATGATACATGACAACAAACCATAAATATAAGGACTTTGAAAAGATAACATTTCCATCATAGTATGATCACAATAACACATCATTGGACAAGATCAGAAAAATGGTTAGTATTCACAAAGAACTTGACATGATTATTGCATTAGACTCAAATTTTTTTTTTTGATGGACAATACATTTGAAATCCCATGCTTTAAATCAAAGTATGAGAAATCACTAACGTAATGCCCCAAATAGTTCTATGGGGATCCTAAAACAATGTACAAATGTTTGTCTTAAAAATTGTATTGTTTGAAATGTTCATGAAAAGTAAAAGACATTTGTCCTTCAAAGAGGACTGGGATTGAGCTCTTGCAGACCATGAAATTAAAGAAAGACCTGGAATATAGAAAAGGAAAACAAATAGGGTTCGGCCTTTGGTTTTCACAGATTCTGAAACAAGAGAGGTTGGGTATCTAACAATTGAGAAAAATAAATAATGTGATTACTTGACTTACTATGATGGAAGGAGAGATCTCACTATTTGCTTGTTGGGGTGATTTTTGTAGAGTTTTCGGCTGGAGTTTCTGTGGAAGTTGTAACTAACTTTGGGTAATCTGGCACAATTATCTTTATCAATGCTTTCTTTAACTATACTTCAATATACTCCCGCGTGGGAGCAACTATTGTCTCATTTTTAATATTAACATCAAACAATTCTTTCTCAATATCTCTAATATCAAAATTGAGTTACTACAACATGTATCCAACCTCATCATTCTTGTTTACATAACAAATCAACCACTTTTCTACTTCCTCTTCCAAGTATTCAATTATTTCATTGAATTCATTTGCCCATGCAACTTTCAAGATATCCAAATGTTCTTGTAACTGATCCTTGGAGAGTAGAATTGAATCCATTATCAAATGTGGGCCCCTCAACTTTTTTTATCAAATCAACAAGTTGTAGAAATAAATCACCTCTTTTTCCATTCATGTTATCACGATTCTCAAATAATTGTTTTAAACATTGAATCCTTTTTAACCATCCGACATTAATCTGCCTTAATCTAATTTTTGATGGGAGATTCTTTCTCTCCTTTGCATGTCATCCATATTAGATATTTTAGCATAAAATGTGTCAATAGCTTCATGGTATAATTTTTCATCATTATCGAGTTCCTTTTGGAGATATTCCTTGAAATTTGTAATCCTTGAAGAGAGTATAGTAGAACTAGTACCTAGTTCCCATATCTCAAAGATCAAGGAAATCATCTTTTTGATATTCTCTCCAATGTATTGTTGGATGGTTGTGAATAGTTTTAAAGCAACCATTATCTTGGATCTAGATTCTAGAATGTCTTCCAAAGTATTGAGAGGCTGGATGGTAGCAATTAAATCGACGAACATAGACTTCGACAATAAGGCTTCTCCAATTCTTTTATTCTTTCTTTCAATATTTGGTTTTATATTTCAACTTCACCAATTGAGGACTTGAGTGCTTCTTCGATTACTTCGTGAAACTGCATGATCTTTGAGGGTTTCACCCCATGTAGATAAATCTTAGAGTTCCATTTCTCAACAACCTTTTTATTTTTAAGATTAATTTTTTCAATCAATATTTTTTTAGAATCCTTATTGAAAGCAACATGGTGTAATGTGGAAGACTCCTCTTAAAACATTATTGGCTCTTGACAAGCCAACTGTTGTGTTATTTCTCTGTTTTCTAACAATCTCTGTGCAACTCAATCATGGTCTTCTTCTTTTTCATCCACTTCCATGTCTTCAAATTCAGGTAAAACAATTTCTCCCTTTTGAATTACATCACTTTTTCTATTAAGTGCAACATGGGTAGTATGAGTTTTCCAAATGTTTTCTTTTGGGGGATTTTCATCTCCTCCACCACCAGAATTCCCCGAGTGGGAATTCTTTAGCCCAAGATTGTTTCCCTAGGTTTGGTTTTTTGTCGAAGAACTCCTTTATGAAATATTAGGTGAATCGGGGTTAGGGTTAACACTTCTCATAGTTCAACCCTTTTGTCTATGTTGGTAAGTAGTGCTAACCAAGGTGTCAAGATCATCATTAGCATTGTCCAATATGGCTTCCACGGGGTTTTGATTATCCCCACCTCCTTCATGAAATTGGGAAATCTTCCCAAAGGATGAGCCATAACCGATTGTAGACATATGTGTTGTAAACAAATCATTGGGGTCAAATCCTAGGACTTATCTTAGTTTGAAGTTATCAAAATGCTTAGCAAATTCATCTAGATGGGAAATGTTTTTAACAGTAATTTCCCCAATTTTCCAAGGCAATGGAATGAACTGCTTTTTCCTCTTCTCGTTAAAGAAGTGTGCCCAAAACTTATATTGTTTACAAACTTCAATAACAAATAATTTATCTGACACATAAAAAGGGAGTAAAGATGGTTTCTCCTCAAAGGCGTTTAATCTTATGAAACTGAAATCATCAAGGGTTTCAAAACCCCCTTTTCCTGCTAAAAAGACATCAACTTCGATAGATATTCTTGATGTATTAGGACCATAGACCAACTTTTTGAAAGTAGACAGGAAAGCATTTTGAACTTCATAAAAATTATATGGAGCTTTGTGTTTCCATAATGAAGGATACCAAAATTTCACAGGGTCTTTGACAAAGTTAACACTCCTTGTGTGAGGAAAATCTTCGAAGATATGGCGGTATGCTATTGTGAAAATAAAGTATGAACCCATACAAAATTTCTTATTTTTTCCAAAAAATTATAAGTTGAAAAGAGACTTTGTGAATAAATTTTGAGGTTCATAATGCTTCCCAACAGGTCTGTCCTTGAAATTTTGTTAGGCATAATTTTCAAGGCTATTTTAGGACTGTTCTTGTTGTTGTTTAGGACAACCAAGAGGTATGAATTTTTTTCCCATTGAAACTATCTCTGTAGATTTGTCTCATAAAATATGTTCGATCATGTTGTCATTGATGCCAATGGTTTGATTCATTGATGTCAAGTGATTGATTGATGTCAAAGGATTGATTGATTGATGTCAAGTGATTGATTGATGTCAACGGATTGATTTATTGATGATTGATGTAATATAATATATATTTTCCTTGATGATAATGCATAGATGAAGATGGATCAATGAGTTGTCATTGATATGATGAAGATGGATCAATGAGTTGTCATTGATACATGATGAAGATGGATCAATGAGTTGTCATTGATACATGATGAAGATAGATTGTTGTGGTTTCATTGGTATATGATGCATTGTTGGAAAAATGTATAGATGACTCATTATTGTCTTATCACGATTGATAAGGTGCACAAATGGATGAACTCCAAAGTGGTCCCCTTATGGTGAAATCCCTCATGGGAAGACGCTTTGCGGATTGAGTTATCCTAGAAGAATGGTTGGAGGATCCTTGCTCTCATTATTTTCTTATCATGATTGATAAGGTGCACAAATGGATGAACTCCAAAGTGGTCC
>WSFP011551086.1:0-11319 GCA_009831015.1 Picea engelmannii
TGCTTCGAGAGATTATGAGCAAAGGAGAGAAAACAATTCAGGAACTTTCCAAATTGTTGAGTGGGTGGGATTTCAGCTTTATTGATGTTATTGGGATGTTTGGTGAGAATATAATTGATAGTGGAGGTGCTCCTTCACTCTAACCAATTCCTAGGCTTTTCCTTCAAGCCTAGGGGTTTCCCTCTTCTCCATGGATGTGGGAAGAGAACTTTATGCTTTGAATGTATATGGGTTGTACTTGGATAGGGTCGAGTATTGGGACAAGTTCTTCAAATTGGAATGCATCTAGAATGGCATTGTGGTGATCAGGGGAGACCTAAATATCACTTTAGGAGCCTCTAAATTATGGGGACCTGTGACCCAAATAGATTGTCTATCAAGATACTTCTTAAGAAAATTGGAGGAAGTGGGCTCGCTAGACATTGAACTAGCAAAGTTTTCTCCCACGTAGAGAAACAAAAGAACCGAGCATGATAGACTAAAAAAGAGGTTTGACTGTTTTTTAATCTCTGAGGATTTTCTGGATGAAATTAATCATGTAAAACAATGGGTAACCTCAAGAGGAGACTCTGACCACAATCTAATTGTCCTAGAAATAGTTGTTGCACCAGATAAATCAGGTAGCCACTTCAAACTAAACCCAGAATTGTTGAAGATGGAGGAGTTTCTAAATGAGATAAAATCTTGTTGGAAATCCTATGATTCGTCCTCAAGGGAATAAACTCTAATACAATTCCAATAAAATTTCAAAGGGGAAAAGAAGGTAGCAGCCCAATGGGGTAAGGATAAAACACAGAAAGATGACAAGCTCCTTAGAGAATTGGAAGACGGGTTGGAGACACTATATAGCAGTGCAAGTTTTAGGTATTTGAACGAGGCCCAAAAGATGGAGATGAATATATTGGACAAAAAAAAGAGGAACTTGTTGTTGGAAAAAGAGAAGATCCATTTGACTTCAAGCGGGTGATGAAAATACCAAGTTCTTTCATAGATATGCAAACATAAGGAAAATATTAACTCTATTTGAAAAATTGACAAAAGAAACAACAGTTGCGCAACAAAATTTAAGGATATTGCAGAAGGAGTCAACTACTTCTCAAATCTTTTCAAGGAGGACTCTTGGTGAAGGCCACTAGAACCACTAGTAAAATGTTAGGAGCCTTCATCGTTACTTTCATAGCTTTGATTCCTAAAGAGGATAACCCAACCTCTTTTGAAAAATCCAGTCCAATAACCTTATGCAATAGTATCTACAAAATTATTCCCAAAAGACTTAAAAGGGTCCTATCAAAAAAATATTTGGAGAGCAGTTGGTTTCTTAGAGGGAAGACAAATTCAAGAGGCAGTCGAGATAGCACAAGAAACCCTACACTCAATCAAGGTCAAAAGTCAAAGAGTATTGGTCATAAAAGTGAATCTCTCGAAAGCTTATGATAGAGTAAGTTGGCTTTATATAAGATTGATGCTCATTTACTTGGGCTTCTGTAAAAAAAATTGTGGTTTGGATGATGAATTGCATTACCTCTATGTATTTTTCCATTTTAATCAATGGGGTTGCATCTCTCCTCTTCAAACCAGGTAGGGATTTAAGGCAAGGTTGCCCCTGTCACCTCTCATTTTCCTTCTCATAGTTGAAGGTATGAGTAGGTTAATCAAAGAGGTTGCATCTCATGGCAGCGTTAAAGGGATTTGCATCAATCTAGCATGTAACATTACACACCTTTTATTTGTGGATGATATTTTGACTTTTTGTGAAGGTACTAGGCGGGTAGCTGAGAAATTTAAAAACATCTTGGAGTTACTTTGTAAATCCGTTGGTATGATTATAAATCTTGATAAATATATTATTTCCATGTGGGTTGTCACTGAACAAGAACAAGGCTATTTCTCCCAAGTGTTCCCCTACCAGGTGATTGATTTAAACCAGGGATTAAAGTATCTAGGATTCCACTTAAAAGCCAATATGTACAAAAACGGAGACTTGCAATGGCTCATTGCCAAGGTGGAAAAGAGACTAAATACCTGGTGCAACCAATGGCTCTCTCCCAATGGTAGACGGGTTCTTATTAAGGATGTATTGGAAGCAAACTAATATATTGGATTTCATTGGCATGGGTTCCAAAAGGTGTGTCGGAGACCATTATGAAATTTTGCTACAAATTTATCTGGTCAGAAACCCCAACAAAGAAAGGACTTGTATTAGCTTCATGGAAGAAATTGGTTATTCCAAAGGATAGTGAAGGATGGGGACTAAAAAATCCTCTCTTCTCCAAAGCACTCACTGCAAAAAATATTTGGAGGCTTTTACAACAAAAAGGGCTATGGGTCCAAGTAATCAGTGCAAAATATATAGGCCCAGTTACAATAGAAGACTGGGCAAGAAACCCAGATAAAAAACTACATAACATCTCAATCATCTGGAAGGTTATCAAGTTGGCCTTTCATTTAGTAGGCAATTCGTTGATCTGGAAGGTGGGAAAAGGTGAGAAAATTCAAATTGGCCTTGATCCTTGGATAGGCAGTAAAGTCTTCCATAGATTACATCCTCACATGATCCAAGATCTCAAAAGTAGAGGATATTATAATCTCAAACAAATCAAGAACTAGGAGAGATCTACAAATTGGCAACAATAATGACTCTCTTAGGAGGAACTGGGATTGAGTGAAGACTTTATTGAAGACTAGAAGGGTTATTTGGAGGTTCTAAAAGACAATAATGTTGAAATCTGAGAAGATGATCAATTTGTTTTGTCACTCAATCCCACTAGAACATGCATGCCTAAGCTAGGCTACAGAGCATTCGCTAAGGAAGGTCATGATGGATAGTGGGCTTGGTAGTGGAGAATTATTTGGAAACTACAGTGTCCTTCCAAAAACAAAATCCTCATGTGGTTGATTTTAAACAATAAGGCTCCTATGTGGGAGGTTCTACCAAAAAAAAATAGTGGTCCAACTTGTGGCAGTTTATGTAAACAAACATATGAAACCGTAGACCATCTAATTATGACATGTTCATTCACTAAAGAGGTTTAGAAAAGGGTGGAATGCATGATAGGAAAAAAAAAAACATATGGAAAGGAAGAGATTTAGAAGAAGTCCTTAGATTTTGGTATTCCAAAAAGGACACGGATTTAGATCAAAGCCCTTCCCTTAAACATAGTTTAGGGTGTATGGATTGCTAGTAATTTGAGGTTATTTGAAGGAAATGAGACTCTCCCTCTCAAATGTGTGATTCGGTCTCTCAATATCATTAATACTTACCCACATGTGGAAGAAAAACAATCCAAAGATCAACTTAGAGAAGAGGTAATAAACAAGGCTCTCCCCTATGCATACTTTGATGGAATTTCACAAGGAAATCCCCCTAAAGGAGGTGCAGGAGGAATTCTATATCTCTCCTCCACACACCATCTCTCCTTCAAAGCAAGAATTTGCCAAGAATCTAATGATTTATGTGAACTTATGGCACTCAAATTACTTCTCTAGCTGGCCCAAGAACATGGGGTCCAACAAATTCAAATTTTTGGTGACTCTCTCTTGGTCATCAAATGGATTAGAAAGGAAGCAAAAATCAGAAATTTCACCTTACAACTCCTTTATGATG
The DNA here is from genome assembly GCA_009831015.1 of Picea engelmannii. NCBI lineage: Eukaryota > Viridiplantae > Streptophyta > Pinopsida > Pinales > Pinaceae > Picea > Picea engelmannii. The sequence goes on from WSFP011551086.1 coordinate 3,605, forward strand.
ATATACAAATGCAGATGACAACTTTTTCACATGTCTCCTTGTCTCACATATACATAGACAATAACAACATAGCGTGTGACCTTTTAAAAGTTGAATTGGGATTGGAACATCGTATCTGGACTACTTTCATTCTACAAGATGGTCACTCCACATATTTTTCATATGCTCCTTCGATATAATGAAATATTTTTCATTTTATGACTAAGGGATGATCATAGCTTTACTTTTTTATATAACTATGTATGTAACTTTTTGAGAAAAGAAACAACATGCTAATATAAGTACCAAATTTATGTAATTTTTAGGGCAAGAAATACCTTCTTGTTACATGCATAAAAATATACTCTAAATGGATGTTGAACTTTTTTTTAAATGTCGAGAGGTATATGTCTTTACATTTTTGTTTACTATAAATAAAATTATAGATTTTTTTTCGGAATATATGTGTGTCAATAAAATATATAAACTATTTCTAAAATTATTATGAAAAAAATTATCTTAATAAAATTAAAAAAAATCGTTTCAAAAATTTCTTTTTATATATGATCATATTATAATTAAAATATTTTCATTATTTATAAAATTGTATGATATCTTATTTCTTTTTTGAAACTTCAAAAATATAATACATTGAAAGTAACATTTTTTATTTTTTATTTTCTATTACTTTACAAATATAGTTTAAAAGATAAATATATTTTTATCAAAATGATAATTTTCGAATAAAGTACTTTTTTCAAAATTACATTAAAAGGAATAATTTTTGTATTTCCCTAATTTATTACTTATTGTATTTGAATTCAATATCTTTTAAACCCTACTATTATTATTATTATATAACAAAATTTTGATGAATCAAAATATATCATCTTTTTATAGTTAAATGTTTTTTATTATACAAAGATAATTAAAATTTAATTTCAAAATTTTAAAGCAATAGTCTCTATAGTCTCTATGAGTTATTTAATTCACAAATTTATAAACATTTAAACACTCAAAAAGATAGCTAGAAAAGTTATTATAGATGCTTCTTGGATATAATGAAATACTTTTACATTTATGATTGAGGAATGACCATAGCTTTATTTTTTTTGATATAACTATCTAAGTAACTTTTTGAAAAAAAAAATAGGATGCTAATATAAGTACCATTTTTATGTAATTTTTGGAGGAAGAATTATCTTCTTGTTATATGCATAAAGATAGGTGATATCTTCTTGTTATATGCATAAAGATAGGTGATATCTCCTTTTTATATGCATAAAGATAGGTGAGTATGAAGGTCATATATGTTCTAAATGGATGTTGAGTTCTTTCTTAATTGCCAAAAAAGTATACGACTTTGTAATTTTGTTTATTATAAATAAAATTATAGATTTTTTTTCTGAACATGTGTGTCTCAATAAAATATATAAACTATTTGTAAAATTGTTATGAAAAAATTTATCTAAATAAAATTACTATTTAAAAATTCTTTTATATGATCATATTATAATCGAAATATTTACATTATTTATAAAAGTTGTATGGAATCTTATTTCTTTTATGAGACTTAAAAAACACAATACAATCAAAATAACAAAAAAAAATTGGAAAATTGTATTACTTTATAAGTATTGTGAGTAAAAGATGAACATATTTTTATAAAATGATAATTTTTTTAAAATTCAAAATATTTTTATAAAATGATAATTTTTAAAAAATTCAAAATATTTTTATAAAATGATAACTTTTTGAAAAAATTTCATAAATGGGTAGGGTATTATTTTCAAAGTTACATTGAAATGAAATTTTTTTGTATTTTTCTAATTTATACTTAGAGTAATTGAATTCAAAATCTGAAACCCTACCACCACTATTATTATTATATATGACAAAATTTGGATAATCAAATATATCATCCTTTTATAGCTAAATCTTTTTATTATACATAGGGGTATTTAAAATTTAATTTCAAAAATGTAACTTGTAGAGTAATATTCTTTCAAAAATCAATGATTCTCTGCATATGTGGGGAATCATGAAATATTTCCTCAGGAATCATGAAATATTTTCTCGATTGGTATTTAATTCACAAATTTATAAACATTTAAATACTTAAACTTATTTTAATACGATTTATTGAAAATAGAATGGCCAACCTTTGATATGATAAAAATGTAAGATTGCTAGAAAATCCATTAGGGATGCTTCCACTGAATCCTTAAAAACTAACAGGATAAATAGGTACAAAGTCCTAATTAAAAGAAAAAAAAAATGTATTATATAAATAGAAAGCTTGATTCTAAGAAATTATGGAGGCAAATTTTGATTCATAAAACTAAAGAAAACAATATGATTCCCTTGAGGGACTAGTATTCCTACCTTTAAAATCTTCACAAATCCCCTAATGTCATGGACAACATTCAAACTGAATCCTTAAAAACTAACAAGATAAATATGTACAAAGCCCTAATTAAAAGGAAAAAAAAATGTATTATATAAATAGAAAGCAAGAGAAGCTTGATTCTAAGAAATTATGGAGGCAAATTTTGATTCGTAAAACTAAAGAAAACAATATGATTCCCCTGAGGGACTAGTATTCCTACCTTTAAAATCTTTACAAATCCCCTAATGTCATGGACAACATTCAAACCCTTTCTACAGAGGAAGAACTTTTCTTATAGAAGACATAGAGTTTGGGGTTAAATGGCTCGCAAAAAGAAAAGTTTAGGACATTGAAAGCTACCAAGCAGAAATCTTAAAAATTGGAGGGCCTATCCTCATCAATCACATCCTGAAGCTCTTCAATTTAGAAGTCAAGTAGGGCTTCCCTAAACCCTGGACTCAAAGCCTCATTGTACCTATTATTAAAAGTGGGTATAAAACCAATCCCCCTAATTATAGGACCATTATGATTAGCCCCCTTTTAGCCAAGTTATATGGAATTGTTTTGGAAAAGAAAATCGGCAGATGGCTAGCCCGTGAAAAAAAAAGTTAAAGGTCAAGTCTGATTTAGGAGTTATTATTCAATTGTAGACCACCTTATTACGCTTAGGATCATTGCAAAGGAGTGCTGCAATAATCAAACGAATCCCCTGTGTTGTTTCATTGACTTTAGAAAAGTTTTTGGCACAATGTCGCAGACTAACCTTCGAAATATATTAAAAGAGCTAAAAGTGTCTTTTGAGTTGAGTGTTGTTGCGATAAGGTTGTATGAGAATATTATTGCTAAGATTAGTAACATTGAGAGTTGGTGTGAAGAAATTAATTGTAATATAGGAGTTAAGCAAGGTTGTCCCATATCCCCTACCTTTTTTGGCATATACATTGACAAGTAAGAAAGTTGTCTGGGAAAAGCAAATTGTGTCGACCTGACTCTCGCTGGTATAGTCATCATCCTTCTTCTTTACACTAATGATATTCTTCTTATGGTTAGCTCCTATGAACTTGACAAACAATTAAAAATTCTCAAGGATTTTTTCTCTAGTACAAGTATGATTGTTAACACTGACAAAACAAAGGTTATGATAATTAAATCCAAAAAGATCACTTACATTAATTTTGTGTATGACAACAACGGCTTGGAAGAAGTGATTTCATCCAAATATATCGAAATCAATCTTCATCACAAGCTTAACTAGTACTATAGCATTGAGAAAAAGATACATGGAGGGTGGAAAGCTTATTATGGACTTGAAAACAATTGTAAATCGACAAACCTTTGGCTATGGGATGAGAAGAAACTCCTCTTTGAGACTCTCCTCACTCCTGTTATCTTATATCTTGAAGTTTGAAGTTGTAACATCTGTGGAGAATCATGGAGAAAGATAGAGCGAATCCAAAAAATGTTCTACAACTTATAATCTCAAAATTAGAGGCAATACACCATATCCTATCCTCCTCATAGAAGCAAGTATTTTCCCCATTGAGAGCATGGCTATGACTAGGTACCTAATATACAAGAACAAAATAAACAACATGGAAAATAAGATCATTCCTAAGGTTGTTTCAAACTACAGTCAAAACTATCATCAACTCAAGTGGGGTTGGCATAAAGATGTCAAGCCTTGGTCCAATCATTGGGGAATAAAGGAAGAGATCACTCTACAGAATAATGATGATATTATTAATATTATTACATCTAAATTTAAGGAGAAATTGTGATCCAATAAAGAATGAGAGGATAAAAGACCTTTCTAACATTTTAACTCATCAAAACTCTGGTATTTTAGGAACTTTTCTCTTAAATTTTTTCAAGCAAAAAAATAAAATTCTAAAGCAAACCAGGTAACTTTTTACTTGTATTATGGTCCGATAATACCAAATGTGGCATTAGGGAAAATTTTGTTGATGTTACGATAGTTTTGGGAGGTATTAACCTCCATGTATAACCTTTGGCTAGAATAGAATATTTTGGAAGCAAGAGAAACCCTAGAAGACAAGTCAACTCGGTAAAAGAATTAATTTTAAAGTATTAGATTCTAAAAGGACAAGTCAGCCCGGACAAGTGACAAGAACCACTATAAATAAGAGATGATCTAGCTCATTTGTACACACTCACTTCACTTACTCTCTTAGTCAAGGATAGCACAAGTTTGGAGCTGCAGCTGCAAGATAGGAAGGTGGATACTCTGGAGTGTTTTTTTATCTCTCTCTCTAGAGCCATCTAGCCTGAGATGTGCACACTACCTTCTAGTATCTCTTGGTGGTGTTCTTAGTGATATTTCTTGGTGGTATTCTTGATAAGTGCAACTGCAACTACAGCTGTTGAGTATTGTTCTTGTTCTGTGGCTTTGGGACTTTATGTTTGGTGAGCTATCTTTGGAGAAAGATACGCTCTCTTGGTTATCTGTTGGTTCTAGTGTTGCTTTTGGAATCATTCTATCAAGAAAAGGTTATGGTGCCCAGGGGTGGCTACGTGCCTATGGTTAGGTGACAATAGTGATATTGTCTATGGTAAAACGAGCACATCGAATATTTTAACAGGTCATGGGCCCACACCACCTTCAGGACAGTCTAACCACTAGAAGGTAGCGTGGCAATTCTTTTTTAAGCTCGTTGTGGCACCAGTTGCAGCTACAATTAGGGTTTCGATTTTGCAGTTGCAGCAAACCCTGACCTAACCTTTTGGGCACTTCAAGTGATATGTTTGGCATAATCCCTGGACATTCTAGTGTGCCTTAGCCTAGCACACTTGTTGGTACTCTCCGCAAGCAAAAACGTCAAGTTTGAGTTCTTGGTCAAAGTCAAAGGTTGACTGGTCAAAGTCAAAGGTTGACTAGTCCAAGTCAAAAGTTGACTTTTGGTCAAAATTGATTTTGTGGTCAAAGTTGAAATTTCAAGGTTTCTAGCTTGTTCTAATCATTGAACCTTTTTTATTTTGTTTCTAACATCTTGTCAAGATGGTATTCTTGCTTCAGATTAGAAGACAAGTTGAACGATGTTGCAAATTTCAAAGGTATGCACTTGTATATGCTTTTTATATTATACCATCCAGTAAAGCATGAGTGTGTTTTGCAGGGAATGTACAAGAGACCTTGTCCAAGAAGTGATCTTGGATTCACTACATTCAGAGGAACAAGCAGTTGAGGCTCCAGGATCTAGGTTTGATTGATCAAATTGTTAAGTTTCAATTTTGCACATATCAAGTTTGATAGTTGCTACAGTACAAGTAAACATTATAGTTGTGATATACTTAGTTGCATGTAAGTTCTATTGGTATAGATACTTATTACACTTATTTTCAAAATGAACTATCTTCTCCTCTAGGAGATTTCTTTTGTTTTGCTCCCGGTCAGGTCACCTTGGTAACTCTATGATGACTACCATCCTTATTTCCGTAGATACGTTCTTATGAAAAATGCTATTGGAAATATTTTTGCTCTTGTTGTTCTTGTTCCCGGCAGGTCATAGGTGATATCTCTGAGAAGGAGCTACAGTGACAGTTGCAAACATGGAGCAGATGACTCCATCAAGTGGTGAGGCAGGTGATCTCACTAAGTACCAATTCTAATGGAAGTGTGGAAAGCAAAAAGTAGTTTTGGACATCATTCACTCATATGTGTGTCGACCAATGTCTAAGTGGAAGATAAAGATCTTGAGGAGAACACACCTCCAAGAAGCTCATTGCCTTTTTGTAAAGAAGTCGGGATTAGTAGGGAGCTCATTGTCCATCAGAATGTTGTGGCAGGAAGAAAGAACCGTTCCATTGAAGAATCTGTTAAGGCAATGATGAATTACCAAAATCTATCCATGTTTCTATGGGGAGAAGCAGCTATGGCTGCCATATATGTTCAAAATAGAAGTCCCCATCCTATATTGAAGAATATAACTCCAGAAGAAGCTTTCTCCGGAAAAGAAGCCAAGTGTTGAACACTTGAGGATAATTGGCTACCAGTCAAGAAGAAAGAATGGAAGGAAGTTATGATGGAAGAATATCAATCCATCATGATGTATGGGAATTTGTGCCTAGACCTGAAGGAAAGTATGTAAAGTATCGATAAATACAAGGCAAGATTCGTGGCCAGAGGGTTCTCACAGCAGGAGGGAGAAGACTATGATGAGATGTTTGCTCCAATTGCCAGATACACCTCTATTAGAGCCATCATATCTCTTACAACATCCATGGGTTGGAGTTTACATCAGATGGATGTAAAGATTGTTTTTCTCAATGGAGTAATTGATGAAGAAGTATAGGAACCTCAAGGTTTTAAGGTACACATGAGAGAAACCCATGTATGCAGATTAAAGAAGGCCTTATATGGACTCAAGTAAGCTCCAAGGGCTTGGTATGCACGAATTGACAGTTACTTGACGAGACTTGGATTTTCCAAGAGTTATGTCGATCCAAACCTCTATTACAAGGTTGTGAATGATGCACCTGTGATTCTATTGTTATATGTTGATGATTTGTTTCTGACAGGTGCAAAGCCTCTCATTATTCAGTGTAAGAAGGAGCTAGCCTCAAAATTTGATATGAAGAATCTTGGTCTCATGCATTTGGGACTAGAAGTATGACATAAGCGTGGTGAAATCTTCCTAGGGCAAAGGAGGTATGTTGTAAATATCTTTTATAAGTTTGGGATGATGGATTGCAAATACATGGCAACTCCCATGGTGATAGATATGAGGAAGATGAGAGAATTTGATTCAGTAGACTCGTCCCTGTGTTAATGTTTAAGCCATTATTATAGATGTTTGCATTTCATTAGATAACAATAGCATAATCCAAGATCACTAAGAAATACACAATCACAAGAGACACAACATTTATCCTAGGAAACCCTCTAGGGGAAGAAAACCCAGCAAAACTTTCTTAATATAGATAGCCAATACAATGCCAAGAGATCTCTTAAACTAATGCAGAAGATCCTCTCCCAGATATGTGCCACTCTCTCTCCTTCTTCTCTAACCAACAAATCTGAAACTTGTCTCTCAAAATGAGCAAGTGTGTTGTGTGTCTAAGTAAGGCGTTGGCCTCTTTATTTATACAAGTCTAGCACGTGTGAAGTGTCTCTTCACTGGCAGGGCCGACTTCTCAAACTGGGTGGGTAAACCCACCTTTATTATATTTCTGGGCCTCTTTAATATCTATTGGGGCCAACTTCTTATTCTACATATTACAATTGTCTTTTGACCAATCCGCAAAAGGGGATTTGGTCCTATTACAATAACCGACATGATCAATCCACAATGGGGATTGATCCTATGAATAATATATCAATAATAATAAG
>WSFP011551096.1:0-11318 GCA_009831015.1 Picea engelmannii
ATGTTTTGTGGTTTTAATTATTTGATGCGCTGGATAGTTCAGCCCACGTTATGTTTTGGGAGGGTGGCAATTATTGATGCATAGGAGGTGGTTTAAATTTGGTACTTTTTATAAAGGGTGGAGAGTTATTGTAAAGGTGGTGTCTATAAATAATAAAGAGGAAGGTTATTAAAAAAGAGAACCATAATAACTATGTCAATAACCAACATACTCCTTAAATGGGAAAATGAGAATATGGAAGTAATGAAAGTACACTAAACTAAAAATGAAATCTACTTAGAAATCAAATTAGAGATATTTTTAGAAAGTATAATAAATAAAATTTGAACCATCCCTAAACCATAATCTAATCAATGTAAAATATTTTTATTTCAAGCTATAATGTACAATATTATTTTAATTTTATGAATTTAGTTTTAATTTTTTTAAAACCTTTAAATTTTATGAATTTAGTTTTAATTTTTTAAAAACCTTTACACCCTCTAGTAATGTAATAAAAATATTTTTTGTTTATAAATATTAATCATATTAATTAAATTTGATGAATCCATAATTTAAATGAATCAAAGTTCATTTTCAATATATTTAAATTTATCGTCTATAAAATTTAAATATCTTTATGTAATTATGAATGATTCTCATTTATTTTTCATAAGGATTGAATGTCTAATCTTAACACAATTTTGTAATGTATATAGACTCAAATATATTTTTCTATGATGTAAAGTAATTATAGTTTATTCTTCTTTATAAATCTAAATATATGTTTTCCAAAAAAGGATTTATGATGCACATTTATATTGTTTATACATCTTAATTTAATGTAAAATAATATTATTACTATTTATGATGTAAAAGATGACAATATTAGCAAGAAAACATCATGGAAGGTGAACATTACTAGATTGCTTATTTTTGTATAAGTTATGCACAACTTTTAGATCCTTTTGAGGATCAAGAAGACTAATTAAAATAATAACATTCCTATCTAAATCCCATCAAATATGAAAATTTAATCTTTTAATTAAAAATATTATTAATAAATTTTACATAATAATATATTATATGATCTAAGGAATTAAAATTATGGAAATATTACATTCTTTTATTTTTAAGTATACATAGTATAAGAAACCACTTTTAGTCATATAAAGTATTTGGTGGAAGAACTTTAATTATGTATAGTATAAGAAACCATGTTTGGTCATATAAAGTATTTGGTGGAAGGACTCCAAAATCTTTGCTAGTGCCTTTTCATACACCTTATCCACCTATAAATAATGTCCATAGCATATATGGGAGGGTATAAGCTTAATGTATCATCATGTCTTTTAAACTCTAAGAATGGTGCAATTACACAATATTTATCTAATATTATTTTAGTTCATATTAGTGTAATATTTTGATCCAAAATCCATAAAATAATACTTTTCCTCGCATATTTTTTTAAAAATATCTTAATTTTTGTATTTCTTTGTTTTTTTTTCATATAAGTTCACACAATATTTTGTTGTATCAAAATTATATAACAATGATTTATTTTTTCTCTCATTAGTATTTGCCTATCAACAATTTTTCTATCAACAAAATATGATAAAATCATGTAAAGTATAAAAATTGTCTACTATAAAATATTTTGGCCATGTATAATGTATTTATTGGGAAATAATCATTTTATGATTATTCTTTGAATTAAAATAGAAGCACTATTTACTAAACATTTTGGTCATGTATAATGTATTTATTGGGAAATAATCATTTTATGATTTTTGTTTTCAATAACTAAAAAAGTACTTATATTAGTGATATAACAAGTCTTTTACAAAATTTTATTTGTTGGTAGACATTTTAATTCCCTATTACATGTCATACAATGGAGGTATAAGTGCACTCCACAAAAGAAGATCCTTCTTTTACATATCATGATTTAAAATGAAAAAATATCAAAATCTTCAACTTTGTTGCAGAAATATATTAGCTGATTGACATTATTTCAAATCTCTTTCTTTGAATTCTTGTACCCACTGCATGGTATATCCCACCTTATTCCAGTTGCATTGCTTGCTTAGATAGCTGGTCATCTTCCTTATTATATTCTCTATATATGTGTTGTGCTTTTAGTTGTTGAAACCTCCCGCTCAACAGTTGAATTTTTGTCATCCAAGGTTGAAGAGAAACCGCCTGTAAATTGCTTTCATGAGAAAACCAGTCAATAATAATCTTCGAGTCTCCTACCAGTTGTAATATTTTTACCTTTTTGTAAAATGAAAAATATAAAATACACCACAGTGCTAAAATTTCACCCCTAGTATTGGTTCCACTGTCACAATTCATCTTAAGGCTGAAAGTACCCAAAACTAAACATTTTAAAATTTCTCCAGCACCACATTTTGTGCCCTTACATTTTGAGGCACCATCAAAGAATCCCACTGCAAGTTTCCAGTGTAACAAAGGAGGCCTATCAATCCTAACACGTTGAATAGTTTGTGTGTTTTTGTTTTCACCCAAGTCATGTAATATTTCGTTGGAAACCCTAACTAGAGAAGGTGGATGTTCCTAAAAAAAAACCAAGTTCTCGTGCTTCCAAATCTCCCAGTAAATATAACAAGGAACTTCTTTCCAATATTCCATCTTTCTTATCCAAAACTGGAAACGCTCATTAATTTGTCCTCCCTCCCAAAACCTTTTTAATTTTAGTTCCTTTAAGATTGAAATTCATATATATTTGGTGAATTGGAACTCAACAAACAAATGATTCAATGTTTCCTCATTTTTACCACACATGACACATTTTCTAGGTCTAATCAACCATCTTTTTGTCAAAATTTCCTATGTGAGAATTTTTTGTTCAAACATTAACCAACAAAATAATTTAACTTTAAAAGGTATCTGCCACTTCCAAAGTTCTATGTACCAAATCAATTGACATCCCTCTGTATCCTCCAACATTTGTACTTCATAAGCTTGTTTTGCATTAACATGTCCTCCTTTGGTATTCCACGACCACAATAATGTATCCTTTTCTACATTTAATTCAAAACCCTACCCAACTAAACCTTTTATATATTTATCCCATTCACCCTTCTACCCTCCCTATAGTCCAAGAGTCTCTTCCTTCTTCCATCTTAATGTACTTGGATCCTCAAGATCAATTGACCCTACTCGTGCCAGAAATTTTATGCCTTGTGCCTGTAGAATACTAATTAAATTCTTTTAGAGTTTATAATATGATTGTGACCCAATCATTGGATATTCTCCAATTCTAATGTCCCACCCATTTCCAGGCTTCCAAAAAATCCAATCAGTTATGATGGATAATGAGGATGTTAAATCTCTCCAACAGTTTGACATACCAACCCAGTTTTTCCTTCCTTCCCTAAACCAATCAACAATAGTTTTCTTTTTCAAATATTTTTTGTATGTCACTTCATGCGAGAGTCTAGGAACCATAAGGCATGTCCATATGATTTTGGCTGGCAATGCTTTTCCAAAGGAGAAAATATTTTTTATACCCCACCCTATTGTCTTTTTTGGTTTAACAATTCTTTTCTAGTTTACCAAGTGCATACCTTCTTTTACTTTTTTCCCAGTCCATAAGAAACTAAACATCCTTCTTCTAATTTTATTTAGTAGGCTTTTTGGAATCTTAGCCAATGAAATCCAGTAAACAGGTATGCTTTATAATACTTATTTTACAAGAGTTACTCCACCCCCTAAAGTAAGCCATTTATGACTCTGATTCAAGATTCTTTTTTCAATTTTTTTCTCAAGCCAGCTCCAGTTTTCCACTGTATAGAAATTTGGTTTAATGAAGAACCTCAGGTACTTAAAAAAACATCTATTGGTTTAACTTCAAATGGAAAAATCTCTTTCAAAACTAAGATCTCCTCTTCTGTCCACCCTGCTTCAAGAAATAAAGAGTTTTGTGGGTTGAAGGACATCCTCGTCACCTTACAGAATAGATCAAGTACCTCCTTAAAAAAAATTCATTTTTTGATGGTTCTATTCCCAAATAATAATACATCGTCCATAAATAGTAAGTGTATAATTCTTATACCTTTTGCCACTAAAACACCTTCAATTTTCCTTTCTACAACCAACTTCTGAATGGTTCTACTCAATCCTTAGACAACAAGTAGGAACAATAATGGGGATAAAGGGAATCCTGCATTAATCCTCATGAACTTTTAAAAAAACTAGAAGGGCTACCATTAATTAAGACAACAAAATTTGCAGTAGATACACACCCCGTAATTCAATTTGTTGCCTCTAGACTCAATCCAATATGAAGTAAGACTAACCTTAAGAAACCCCAGTCCACCATGTCATATGCCTTCATCATATCTAGTTTAAGGACCAAAGCTTTATTATTGTTTTACCTTTATACTATGTAAGTCTTCCTGTGCCACTCCTATGGCATATGTTATTTTCCTACCCTCTAGAAAGCCAAATTGTTACTTTGATATACCTGTTGAAAGTGAGGCTTTAATTTTGGCTGCAATAATTTTTTAGATAATCTTGTAAGCCAAATTACAGAGTGATATTGGTCTAAACCCCTCAAAATTTTATGGCTTATCACTTTTAGGAATAAGATCTAGAAAGGTAGCATTCAGGGCTCCTGAAACCCTACCTTTCCATCTAGACTCTTCAACCGCCTCTAGTAGTTCATTGCCCAGGAGATCAAAGAAAGGCATAAAGAATTCTACAGTCAAGCCATCCGGCCCATGACTTTTTGAGGCAGCAAAAGCTTTAAGATTTGACAGTATTTCAGGTAAAGTAACATGATCAACAATTCTAAGGCCCTCTTCCTTAGAGAAAATCCTAGGATAAGTACTAATAACTGCCAGTTGATTTGAGATAGTGCGGTTTTCCTGAGACTTAAATATGTTCTGAAAATATCCAATGGATTCCTTTTGTAGGCCCTATTGATTTGAGACTTTGGATCCATCCTCCTTAGTAATATCCCAAATAACATGGACCTGTTTTCTAGAATTTGCATATGCATGGAAAAAAATAGTATTCTTGTCTCCTGATGCAAGCCAAATTATCCTACTCTTTTGTCGCCAAGTTTCCTCCTCTTGTTTTAAGAGGAACAATTTTCTCTTTTGTTTTTCTAGTACCAATACTTTTTCATCCTCCTTCTCAAAACCCCCGGGAAACTCAGAATATAGAGTGTCTAAGTCAATTTCTAGTTGCATCAATTCCTCCTTTACCAAGAGTTTTTTATTTCTTTCCCATTTAATAACCAATGACTTAAGCAGTTTGAGATTTTGAACAAGAGAGTCCATAGGATTTAAAATCTGTGTCTCCAAGATGATGTCTCTAAGTTTACAAAATCCAGTTCATCTAGCTAGACATAATTGAATTAAAAGGATAATTGTACTTTTCCTTCTCTTGTTCTAAATGTAGAATCAATGGAATATGATCATAATCTTAATATTACTCACCCAAGATGTGTATATGAGTCTTTACATGGCTAACTCCTCATTTATTAAAAATCGATCCAATCTCTTAGCAATGTATTCCTGATCACCTCTTCCATTTCTCCAGGTAGGAAGAAGTTTTATTGGCTCAACATCAACCAGACGTTTATCTTAAATCAGTTGGATAAAAAGGGAGTGCATTGGATCAGATCTAGAGTGGGGACCCCACACTTATCTATTTGAAATGGTAAAATTTAAATCGCCTCCCAAAATTAGGTTGTGATCTTTGAGCAACCCATACCTCTTAATCTTATCCCAGAATTCTTGTCTCTCTCCATAAGGGCCATAACAATTAATCAGCTTTAGCCTTTTATTTATATCCTTTACCAAACTATCTAACAGAATCCTTGCAGGAGTCAGAAACACAGAGAAGTCAACACTTCTCGGATTCCATGCAGATAACAACCCGCCCAATAAACCTAAGGAATCCACCCCACATAAATTCCACATAGGGAGGAGTTTAGCAAAAGTCTCCCTCGCTTTGAGTTCACTGACCATAGTTTCCTATAAGAAGAATGTTTGGTTTTACAAGAGCTAAAAACCTTTTGAGGGATAAAAACTTTGGAGCACCCCCGACTCATCTAACATTTAATGTTACTACAATAATTTTTTAACCCTTGTCAGGGATTTATGAGCTCTAAGCGCCCTTGGACCATCTACGACCAAAAATCCTGTAATAGATTTAGTCTCCTTCTCCTTTATGATTATTCTTTTATCTATGATAAGTTTTCATTTGTCTTTAAAATTTTATTTCTATTTTGTTTTCTACCATGTTTTTGTTTTCTATATAAGTGGTGTATTAATATGAAGCATGTAGCTAATTTATGTACTAATTTGGAAATTGGAATGATTTTATTAAAATATATCATCCTTCCATTCAAGCTTTGGAATGTGTATCTTGTATTTCAAATGCATGGTTTTTAAGAAAAATATTCATTTAGTCATTAGACACCAACTAATTCAATATCTTTCGCTCTCAAAGGTTAGCATGAATGTCCGTTAAACTTAATGAGAGTTTATTCTCCAAGGTGCAAACATTTTTTGTCATCTCTTTTTATAATGATAAAATAGAATCAACAACAATGTTCCTTTGAGCGATCTATATATCAAATTAATATAAAACACATTATAAAATAGAAGCAACTACAATAATCTTGCTTTTAAAATAGGAATAATGAGACTTCTAATCCATGAATTAAGGAAACCATCTTTGATTGTCATATTGAAGAGCTCATGGATATGAAGAATGGGGATATGTCCTCCAAATGTTAAGATTTCTACTTCATGAAATTTGATGGTTTGAATATTGTCCACAATATTAGGGGATTCATAAAGCCTCTTTAGGTATGAAATCCACTCCCTCAAAGAAATTGATTTCATATATATAGATATATATATATATATATATATATATAAGTCTTCCTTCATGATTGTTTTAGCAATTTTATATCTGTTTATCATACTTAAGGTTGATCATTAGATTTTTCTTTTTTATATTAATCTTCTAGAAAATATTTGTTTATACAAATTAAGAATATTGTAAAACTATGATAAAGTTTTTCAATATTATTGTTACTTTCATATATATATATATACCAAAATTATTAATTTCATATATATAGTTTCATCTAATATTATATAATATAATATCTTTCATTAATTTACCATAAATCAAAATTCAATCAAATACTATTTTTCATTATTTTACTTTAATCCAAAACTCAATATCATAAAGTAATAATTTTACTAATTAAATAAATAAATAACAATCACAAACACATATAAAACCTATTCATCAACATTCATTACAAATTCAATAAATTAATTTTTCAAAAATTAAAATTCAATTATGAAATATTTAAAACTTTCCATTAATATAAACATTAAGTAATTAAGTAAATGATAATCACAAGCCAAAAAAACTTATAGATTGAAAAATAACAATCACAAAGACAAATAAAACCTGTCTATCAACATTCACTACAAGTTCAATTAATATATTATTTTTTCAATGAAATAAAACCACAAAGACAAATAAAACCTGTCTATCAACATTCACTACAAGTTCAATTAATATATTATTTTTTCAATGAAATAAAACCTACACATCAATTGTCATTTGTTTTTCTGCAAACTATTTTTGTCTATGCATCCATGCTCTGACATTGTTATTAAGTAATCCATACATAAATAATCACAAGGAAACATAAAACATATATTCAATTAATATATTAGTTTTTCAATGAAATAAAACGTATCTATCAACCGTTAGTTGCTTTTTCCTGGTGCATTTATGCTCTGCCATGCTATTGTTATTAAGTAATCTATACATAGAAGAAACACTCTTGTTGTTTCTATATAGAGCAATCACTTGCTTTTCTACAAACTACTTTTTTCTAGTGCATATACATAGAAGAAACACTTGTTGTTTCTATATAGAGCAATCACTTGTCTTGATTCATTATTACAAATTGTACAATGATAATTATTACCATCGTCACAGGATACAAAACAAATGGTTAACAAATTAAGTTTATTATGGAGATGTTAAAAACAAATGTTTTGATTTTATATTTATATGATTTTTATTTTATTTTATAATAAATTGATGAATAAATTATATATATATTGATATTTAATTATTAATCTTGTTATAAAAATATTGTTTTTTATATTCATTTTTATTTAAAAACATTGATTTAATCAATTATTATAAATTAAGAATAAACTTATTTTCTAATTTATGTATAAAGATGGTAAATGAAGATTTTCATTGTTTTATTTTAACTCAAAATTCAATATCATAAAGTAATAATTGACACAAATAAAACCAATCCATCAACATTCATTACAAATTTAAATAATATATAAATTTTTCAATAAATTAAACTCAATCATGATATATTTAAAATTTAAGTGTATTATAAACATTAAATAAATAACAACCACAAGTCAAAAAGACCTATACATCAACATTCAAATAGATGACAATCACAAACACAAATAAAACCTATCCATCAACATTCATTACAAATATCCCCGGATGGGGTGTCAAACCGGCTATCGTGGCAAGAGGCGGATGAGGGTACTGGGCACCGTGGCATGGAGACACATGCGGGGCATGTGCCACAGCCAGTCACCCCACCTGGTATTTAATCCCGTTAATGTTGATATGAGCGGCATTTACGCAGGCGTCCTTTGGCTGCAGGTTCAAATGCGTTGGGTTGTTATGGCAAAGGTTAACATTAGTGTGCTGATCGTCGAACTCATTCTGTCGAAGCCGGATTGTCACCCTGCTCTTCTCCTCTGGTGCAAGCGAGACCCCATCCCCCTCCGGTGTTCGTCGACCTTTGCTCCTCCCACAGTTCATTTTGACGGCCATATGACGAGGCCGAGGCCAAGAGGCAGACCACGACGGGGTGCGCCATGGAAGCCTCGACGACCCTCGCTTTCTCCTCCAGACACTTCATCCGACGATTCCCCTCCCCGCCTCCAGTCAATCTCTTCCCCAGTAAACCTGCAGCCTCCGCATTTTGGCTCCATGGCTGTCATTCCGAGCACTTCAATTACACTTCTTCGGCTCCTCCATGACCCTGGGCCATCCCAAAATCCTGCTAGCAACTTTAGGCGCGGCCAGAACTACCAGAATAGACCCAGTACACAAGCACCTGATAGCCAAGCCTCCTTCGACAGAGTGCAGTTCCAGGACAATTTAGCCACTCTGTACACCCTGGTATTTGAACTTCGGCAGGAGGTAGCAGACTTGCACTACCGTGTGGAAGCCACGGAAATGAAGGTGGCCAACTTTCTCCAAATTCTGGCGTCCATGCACGATGCCCTGTTCACAGATTCTGAGGAAGAGACCGCAGAGGGAGATCCCGAAGCCGAGGGAGATGACGAACAGCATCCTGTGGCGAGCCCACCAGGCAAGAGCAAGGAGGAGGTGATGCATGAGGATGACGCCAAGGTAGCTGAGCGCAATCAGAAGGATGATGAGCACTGGAGCGACGGGACAACGTATATCGAGGAAGAGCCTTGTTTCGGCGACCCTCCAGCCACTTGGCCAACCTACCAACCAGGTGTCTAAGTTCAGTTTGTCTAGCTGTCCAGATGTCTAAGTTCAGTTTGTCTAGCTGTCCAGATGTCTAAGAGTCTAAGTTCTTTATGTATGTCAAAGACAGGTTATGCTTTCTTTTGTAAACTTGCTCATGACTTAATCTTTCAACGCTTAGCGGGCAGGCTGGACTGGTTTCCCCCTCGTTGGGGCAATCCAGTAACTGCGGCCCAGATAACTCGCCATGTTGACCTGATTTTTGGAAGCTTTTAATATAGTTACTCTCTTATTTACCAAAAAAAAACATTCATTACAAATTTAATTAATATATTAATTTTTCAATGAGTTAAAACTTTATCATTAAATATTAAAAGTTCTAGTTTTGGTTTTTTAGGTGATATTATCCCTTTAAATTTGATTGATGGTGAGAAATTGTTGGATCTGAAATCTGAAGTCCATATAATATGAGTGCCCCAAATGTTTTTCAAAAAATTCAATCCATTTATGAGTTCAAAAATTAAATTGAGATTTCACCCAAATTTATATCCCCAGATTCTGATAAAAAATACCAAATTTTACAACATTTAAACAACCCTAATTTATTTTATACCATTTTTACATCTCAAGTACAAAGTACATAATTTACATAATTTCTTGATTCTAATACTAAATTAGCATTAATTTATCTTCCTTGGATGTAATGTATCTCAATCGCTTAATAGTCCGTCAAGAGTCAATGAAGAGTTTCAGGCCAATCAAGAGCAAGTAGAGAAATGTTCTCTTACATAAATTATTTTCTTAGTTTTCTGGCATCCTTAGAACTCACTCAAGTAGATTAGTAATCTCTGAACATAAAAATAATCGGTGAACATAAAAAAAAAAATGATTATTTGCAAAAATTCAACACGAGGACACTAGAAAGAACAAATGTCCCTCCAGATTAAACAAATTAGCAAATGAATAAATGATAACATGGATTTTTGGCAATGGAACTCTGTAAACGGGTTCTTGTTTATTAATTGAGGGTAGCGTCGTTGACATACTGGTATAAGAACGGGAAGGAAGAATTTTTTTATTACTTAAGGGTAGCATTGATATAAGAACGTGAAGAGGAAGGAATAAACTGTTTATTATTGGAGGGTAGCATCGTTTACATACTGATATAATAACATGAATGAAAAAATTAAAATAGTAATAACATGAATGAAGAAATTAAAATAGAAGCACAATTCTCTACATGATATCCTCCAGAATGGTACAGACAAGCTTAAATCTCATTTAAAAGAATCAGGAATATAATGCCAATATACCCAATTAAAATGAGTACATTATGATTTTGGTTTAGAAACAGAATAAATGACTTTTGGAGGCCATCAAATCCTTTTGGGAACCAATACTTTGGAAGGCCATAATAATGTTGTTGGGACCTGATACCAGGTCCCATGAGATTCATTCATCCTCACAGAGCCCCATTTTGACTGCATCAGTACTTAAGCTTTGAGATCAGGGCCCTCCTAGAACCCAACTATGATCCCAAGTGACTGGAGAATGTCCCCATATGGACAACAAGATCTTTCATAGAACCCAAACTCCATTTGGCCATAATGGGCCCAATTCCACTGGACCCGTAAAAAATGCATGGATTCATCCATCCACACAAACCATTATTTTGACCGCACCAACACATAAGCTTTGAGATCATGGTCCTCCTAGGACCCAGCTATGAACCCAAATCACTAGAGAATGTGCCCATATGGAGATCATGATCTTTCATAGAACCC
>ML904600.1:0-11318 GCA_009831015.1 Picea engelmannii
AATGGAGCATGTGGTGGTCACCTTTCTAGGTTGGAGACAACTCAAAAAATCCTTCATGTTGGATACTTCTAGCCCTCTCTATTCAAATATTGTATTGAGGTGGTTAAAAGGTGGCATCTATGCGATATCTTCTCCCAGAAGACGTGAGAACACCCTGCTCCTATGTTTCTTGTCATCACAGTTGGCCCCTTCACTAAGTGCAGGATTGATTTTACCACATGCCACCTGTTATCACCGTATAAATTATAGGATCAACTAGTGACTGGAATATTATCTGTCTCTAGTGTTTTTGTTGACAAATGATTTTTCATTCTACAAATAATTTGAAAAGAAAATAAAAATAAAAGAAAAGAAAAAAAAAGAGGGCATAAAAGAATTGCAATAAAAGCCCCATGCAATAATAGTAACTTGGTCCATACCTTTCAAGCATGGCCAAGTTCTTTTTAAATTTGATGTTGATAGGGTAGTGAATGAATTTGGCTAAAAAATTTAATCTTAGCCAAAGTGTCTAGGTTAGATTAGTGAATACATCTGGCCAGACTGTCTAATCCTGGTCAGATAGCCCTAGGGTAGAGTAATTTCTTAACCCAACAGTCTAATCTAGGTTAACTGTCATAGGAAACTAGGTTAGAACATAGGTTAGTGGCATTTTTGCTTCGTTTTAATAAATCCAGCTTGATGTAAGTGCTGCACCATGTTTCAAGTGATTAAAAGATAGTTTGGTCAAGCCCCATGCTGGTCTCTACTTGAAGAACTTTGGGAAAACCCATAAAAACGCATTTATCCTAAGTTTTTCCAGTGCATGCAGTCTCCGCTCCCCATTTATGCTCCCTGCACATATCAATGGTCCTGATCGCGGCACCCAGATCTACGGTGTACAGAGCATTCCAGACCCCCTCGACCGTTCTGCTTTTAACCGGTGGGGTGCAAAATCGCTGATAACATTTGCGCGCATCTAGACAGCCCAGGGTTGAGCGCTTAAATCAATGGTCTATATTGGATTCTGGATCCCCCCCCCCGTCCATTCTGCCTTTAATGGAGGGGGGGGTCCATAATGAGTGATAAAGGACGTGCAAAGATCTGCGGCTAGGAAACGAGCGCACAGATCAATGGCTCAAAATTCATTTCAGACCCCCCTAGATGATCTGCTTTTAACTGAGGGGGGGATGTCTGGAATGGTTTCCCCCTCTAGCGGGTCCCTTGTTATACGTGGTGTCAGTCTATTTTCCCCGAAGTCCCATCACCATCTACTATCTGACACACCCCCATCACTTATGGACATCACCTTCCACTTCTCCCTGAATTAATCACATCCAATAATTGTTGTCAGTCCTTCCCCCCTTTCCCTCATGGCAAGCCCCTTATTATGATTTTTACCTCCAATATCTAGCCGCTACGTCACCCATATGTATCTTTCAGCCATCGTCACTTGCCATATCACCCTCATAGTGATCCATTGGCCATTTATTACTAGATAGCACATCCGTTATCCAGCTGACCTGTCTCCCGTGCCCAACCGACCCCAGTTTAAATAAAACTACCGTTATTCCCCTTACATTCACTATTCAACCATCGCAGCAGAGAAGTTCACCGCTTACTCCTCCGTTACATTCTGTCGCCCTCATCCACAGTCAATCGCCCTCACTAACGTTGTGTTTATTGCAGGTACTATTGCAGAAATGGCACCAAAGCCCAGACAAGTAGAAGGAGAGGAGAATTCGTTTCTCCGGCCTCCTGTCGATCTGGACAAGATCCCACTGGTTGACAAAGATCGTTTAATCGCGGATACCAAATGCGATTCTGATTTCTTAGACCTCTAGTCATGGATGAGGGAAGTGTTCCTGGACCAGAGTGATGAAATTAGACTCTGGGAGTCCAATTTACCCCTCTACCTCTTCCCTCAGATCCACCATTTTCCCGAGTTTGCTCTCAAGTGTCAAGATCACTATATTCCCGAACAAAAATCCGTCATCTCCTCATCCGAAGAGATCCTTTTCCTCATCGCACCCGAAGCCATAGACCGGATGATGCAAATTCCTCGAGCTGACTCTGTGTCCCCCTTCAAACTCGAAATTCTCACCGAATTGTACCAGAAAATGACCTTCCCCCAAAGAGCTCAAATATTCATGCTCTTTCTTCCCACATCCGCTCAATTTCCCTCCACAAATCCTCCTTACCCGTCCTCCATGTTCTCAACTAAGGGAAACCAGGTCATCTCATCCCTTTGTTCTCTGTTGGGATATTATTCTGATCAGTGGGTAGATGAGCCTATTCTAGGTTTTCTATCCATTTTCTCCAGTGACGAAAAACCCACCACCCAGTTTGATTTCAGTACATTCTTGGCAGACAATATTCATGAACAGTTCATGAATTTTGGCATGAAAGGCATGTTCATATACTCATCCATATTGGCATACATGTTTGTTTTCTTTCAAGCGGATAAATTTAGTTTTTCCATGCAGAAGATGGATGAAGATGGCAAACCTCAGGCAGTCAGAACATGGACTTCCTTGGTCAAGCACAACTCCACAAAGTACAGTTTCAAGGCGTTCATCGATCAGTTCTACCACCCTGTGGTAAGTATGTTGAACGGCAGGCCCGAGCCTCGAATAAATGACTAAGTCCAGAGAATCCTGCATCTCTCAAACAACACAAAGACCAGGGATTGGTACCTGTATCAAAATCACACCAAGATCAGAGTATACGGGTGAGAATTGGCACCATATAAGCTGCCCAAATATTTTCCTGTCAGAATCTTTTCTCTAGAATATATAAGGCAGATTATAAATTCAGAAGATATTCATTTTGTATCCTTGAAGAAAAAGTAGCAGCTTCAAATCAAGGGGCAGATTGGGTCCTTCTTCTGCAACAGTCGGGGCGTCGGGGAAGAAGCGGACAGGATGTTGAAAGAAATGAAGTTCTTCATGAGATTCCCATGGAACTATGATCCTTGTGGGATCATCTCAGATATGAGAGTGAAAAACAATAAGATCCCATATGTTCATGTGTCCAAGCTCGAAATTGAGAAATTCTCCAATCAGACAGTGTGGGAGCTTAACACCCTGGTCGAAGTGGAACAATAGTTTTCCCCGACCACTGTGTCACCAATGACCACACCACAGGTCCCAAAAGAGAAGATGCCAAGGCAGGATTTATCTCCACCTGTCACGGAGGTATCATCCGAGGATTTCCAGTTGCACACTAAGAGGCCTAAGACTTCGTCAGTCCCTGGAGCGACAGGGGAAAAAGAAGACTCGCCTACCACAGTGACCAAGTCTATTATTCCTCCCTTCGGTTTGAGCCTCTATAATGACATCACCCCAGCATTACCGAAGAAATCCACAAACTCCCCATTGGACACTCAGCCAGGCAAGACTGGGCCCAAGTTGAGCATTTTCGAGAAGTATGAGCTGATCAAGAAAAAGAACCAAACCCTCACCAGCAGTACTTGCGCTCAGTTTTGGAAGCAGATGTTGACTGCGTAGCATAGGCTGCTATCTGCATTTGACACAGAAAAGGGCAGAATGCACATGGCCTTCCTCCAGGCGTAGGTGCCAGATCCCAAGGTGATCACCGACTACAAGAGGGCCACCTTTGAATTTCAGACGAAGGACATGCACCCAGTTGATCAGATGGATCTGCACAAGCAGACCACAGAAATGGTTTTCTACACATTGGCAAACGCTTCCGCTTCTGCAGCCAAATTGCAAGTGTCACTGAACAATGTTCAAACACAACTCAAAATGGAGAAGATTTCATCGTTCGCAAAGGACAATAGGATCAAAACTTTGGAGGAGTTGGTCCTCAAGATCGGTTATGATCCTTTGAATGTCAAAGCAGCAGAGGAAATGATAAATAAGAAGAACTTTGATATAGCATCCTTGAGGAAACAACTGAAGCTCCTGCCCACAGAAGACTCGCAGGCGAAGGAGATAGCAGAGAAAGAAGGAGAGAAGGATGAAATGCTCAAGCTGCTCATAGAGCAGAACGCACAGCTTAGAGAAATGGAAGTTGAGATGGAGAAACTATTAAAGGATAAGGAACAGTTGAAGCCAATGGAATTCATTCCATTGAGTGCCATTCCGATTTCAGGAGTAAGCACAGCATCAGTGATAGCAGTCCCATCTGCAACTCCATTGACATCCCAAGAGAAAACAATCGACCTGGCCAAATCCATGGAAAGGATCAACCTGCAGGAGACAGAGATCAGCAGGCTAAAAAATGAGATTGAGAACCTGCAGGAACTCAAATCTTCTTTCCAGACCAGCCTATCTAAGGAAAAGCAGGTGGCAGAGCAGCTCAAGCAGCAGTTACAGCAACTCTAGAAACAAACAGTGGCGGGAAAGACTTTAGCTGAGGTCAAAGAGAGTGTATGGACAGACATCACTAAGTCCACGAATGAGATATGGCCCATGATCCAGATCATGTTTGAGAAGAATGAATTGGTCCAAAGGAGCAAACAGGCCATTGAGAAGATCAGAGTAGAGTTCGGAGACATGCCAACACAGGCAAATGAGATCATCAAGTTCCTCAATTCTAAGACCAGGGAAGAGCTAGAAGAGTTGAATATTGAAGACAGAACAGAGACCATCCTTGAGGTCAAAAGGGTTTTGACTAAGAGAGGATTAATTCTTCAGGTGGAAGAAAAGGTTCAGGCCATGGACCTAGGGGTACAAAGATTCTTCAGTAATATTGAGGGTCTCCAGAAGAAAGGTCTACCTGGTTTGAAGGTAATTAATGATAAATTGATGACTCTCCCAGATTACAAGAAGAGATTGGCTGACGTGTCTAAGGATAGTTCAAAGTTTGCAAGCATTCAAGGGAGCATCACCGACAAAGAATTTATGGATGCCCTTCAGTGGGACATTAGCATCCATCATGAGATTCGATACATTTTTCTCACCAAGCCTACAGTTGCCAAGTATACAGACATGGACGAAGTGTATCGAAGGCTGCTCAAAGTCAATGTGCCCAGTCATATTTGATGTGAGGAACTCTGTGATCTGATCGATTAGTGGATGAGTTGTCCTAGTCCAGTCATTGGTGCAGTCAGAAGAGGTTGTGCAGAAACCTCGCCAACAACCTACCCAGAAATCAGCGTACAGTTACACCACTTCATCGAGAAGTTCCTAGATTTTTGATATTTGTTAAGTTTGTTAGGCTAAAAATAGATTTAGCACGTCCTAGTCATTTATGACAGGAACGTTTGTAATTTGAGTTATAAATACTTCACCTTTCGAGGTATTGAGGGTTGTTGATCTTTACACCCTGACGCTATCAAACTGTAATATTGTTGAAGAGATCTTCCATTAATAAAAGGAGGCACTTTTACAGGATTCTTACGTGTATTCACTGGTGATGTTTTTCTTCTAAGTTGAATGTTATTCTCATTTTGTTATCATATTGTTTTATGAATCTAATCTTTGTAGATTTCTTCTTTCATCAACCTCTAGGAAATTTACCAAGTGTTAACATAGTGGCAACTCCACTGGGGGACGAACGCAAAAGTTAAAACCTATGTCCCTTTTCCCTAAAAGAAAAGTTTGTGTCTGAAATATTTCTCCTCAAATATTGCAAATCCGAGAAGGAAGTAATGTTTAGAGGTTGATTAAACTTTGTACATATTATTTTCGTACTTATAAAACTAAAAAGTATATATATAAAAAACCAAAAATAATTTTGGCTCCCAAGAAAGTCCATACTCGATCTCATCCAGACCATAAACCTGTGATAGTAACAGAAAATCTAGAGCAGTTGCTCAGGAAAAATACCATCGTTGAAGGTTCAGTAAGTTATACTCCCATTCATAAGTCCCCTTCTTTTTCAGGAAAACTTGTCCCTTCTCAAAACCCTGATATTGACACCTTTTCCGGCCAAAGCCTATCTAGGTCCAAATCCGGTAGTTTTGTCACTGAAATCATTTTCGACCCAACCATCTTGCAACCCCGAACCCCTGAAGTTCTTTCTCCCACTGCTAACTAGAAAACCACTCCCTCGATGCCATCCAGTCCCTCCTCATCTTCGCCTTCAGTCGCTACCTCACCGATCATCCAGGTTGTCATCCCACCTCCTCCACTCATCATGGTAGCCAGATACGCTCCCTTGGTCTTGGCCACACCTCTTCATGATATGCCTCAAGACTACCAAACTAGACTCCCACAGTTTGATGCAACAGGACCCTTGAAAGCCCAAAAACATGTTGACAAAATGAATGATTATTTTGACCTACAAGAAGTTGATGAGGCTGACGTTCAAATGAGATTGTTTGCCCAAAGTTTGACAGGTGACGTCAAGAAATGGTACAAAGATTTACCATCTGCCTCAGTCCCTGACCTTGTCGCATTTCAAAGGATTTTTCTCGACAGATGGGAGGTAAAGAAAAACCCTCTCCAAATATTGTCAGAATACGAGAATATCAGAAGAAATCAAGGTGAAACGGTACAAGATTACTGCACCCGTTTCAATAACTTGTATAATGCAATCCCAACCGAAATCAAACTTCCACAGGGTCTGGCATTGATTAAATTCCCTGATGGATTTGACGCCGACATGTCATACCAACTGAGAGAAAGAAATTCTACCACCCTGGAGGAAATGCAGAAAAGTGCTATAAGTGTGGAGGCCAATTTATTGGCAAAAAGAGCACGACAGAGGTCAGAGAGGAGGGTTACGATTAAAGAAGAGCCTTCCACGTCAAACTCCGACTCCAAATTGGATTCTTTGGCCAAAGTAGTGGAAAGAATGATGGATAGACTCACTATGTCAGAAAGAAATCCTCCGAGAGCAGGGATGATTTTAGGGGCTAAATTTCGCTCATGGGCTAATTTTCCATGGTTTTTCAAAAAATGAGATTCGCTATTTTAAAAATGATTCGCCCAAATTCTATAGGATAACATTATTTTACCTAAAAAATCGCCAAAATTGTATAAAAACTATAAAATACTTAGAAATTTGAATATTTAAAAAAAAAAATATTGCCAAACATTTATAGTTGACATATGAAGGATTAGTAATATTTGCCAAGGTTTCTACATTTTAAAATAAATTTCCATCCTTAAAATCATCCCTGTCCGAGAGATAACCCACCAACTCCTCAAGTCCGAAATCCTAACTTTAGGAGAAACCCTCCTCAAATCAGACAGAGAGATCCTAGGGACCAAAGAGAACAGAGAGGTCTACATCAGCAGATCAGGCCTCCCTTGCAAGAAAATTATGCTGATGAGGGGGGGGAGGTGATTGACGAACCTGAGGATACTCATATAAATCTCATGGGCATTCACGATAACGAAGCTATTTTCCTCACCCAAGAAGAGCAAGAGATTTTTCTTCTCAATCAAACAAAGGTAAGTGAAGAAGCTGAAGATGTAGAACAACAGGCATTTGAAAATGCCATTTCGGAGGTACACCGACAGTATAATTTGTGGAGTAAAAAGACAGAAGGAAGTTCCCCGAAAAAGATAACTGAAACCAAGAAGGTAGTCAAAACTACAAAGGCCTCTGAGCCAACTGCCAAGAATATTCCCGAGAAGAGCACTACTGACCCTCCCGTGAAGAAAAACATTACTATTCTGAAAAGGCCGTCACAGCCCGAGGTTTCACCTATAAATCCACCAAGTACTTCTGGACAGAAGGATATGGTGGACAAACCAGAATTGATGAGCCAAGGCAGAGCTCCAACACCTTTCATCCTTGAGGGGGAATTGGCCAAAGTAAAAATCCCTATCCCACTTTCTGAGTTGATGAACAAAGACGTTTATCGTTCATAGGTGATTAAAGCACTGACCATTGAACCTGACATAGGAACGAAGGCCTTAACCATTGGATCAACAAATCATTCAGACACTGTGAACCTTACTGATGATCAACCCGAGCTTATTTTCAGACCTGAAGTAGATGGTCGAGATGATACTGGTGAGGTCACTCCTTTTTACATCAGTCTAAACATACATGACCTAATCTTGCATAATGCTATGTTGGATTCGGGTGCTTCCCATAATCTGATGCCGAAAGCAGTGATGGAGAAACTGGGACCGGAGGTCACCAGACCTTATAAGGATCTACATTCATTTGACTCCAATAAGGTTAGATGCATTGGTTTGATCAAGGACTTGTGTATTACCCTGGTCCAGATTCCTACAAAGAGCATGGTCATGGATGTGGTAGTCGCAGACATCCCTCCGAAGTATGTAATGTTGTTGTCCCGGTCCTGGGGTGCTAAGTTGAGAGGCACCCTGCAGCTAGATATGTCTTATGCCACTATCCCAGTTTTCGTACAACAAAGAAGGCTATACAGAGAAACATTGATGAAGTACATGGTTAGTAGCCAGGAAAAACCACACAACTATCCTATTTATTCTGCACATTCTGACCTGGATTCGTTTATCCTGTATAACGATGGTGACACGGGAGAGCAAGACATTCAGCTGGGAGAGGATACATCTAGTCTAGATGAAGGCCAAGAAATCATCGAGGTCGAAAGGAAGAAAAACGTAATAATTGAAGAATTACCGGCAGACTTCTGGAGTATGGATTTTGATGGAGTAGTGAGCAAAGAAGGAGCTGCAGCAGGAGTTTGGCTGCATAACCACAGAAACAGGTATTCAGAAAACCATTCTTACAAATTAATGCACTAACAATATTGTTGAGTATGAAGCCTTGATGCTTGGTCTGAAACTTTTGAAAAAGGTTGGTGCTAAACAGATTATGGTAAGAGGTGATTCCAAATTGATCATCAAGAAAATCAAAGATGAGTATGCTGTGAAACACCCACATCTTAGAGATTATAGGAATGTTGTTCTTGATGCCTTGAGATGTTTCACTAAAGTCGACTTGTAGGTAATGCCAAGGGGACAAAACATTCTAGCAGACGGATTGGCTACGTCAGTAGCCACATGTAAGATTCCTTTCTGCTCGACTCGCCCATACACGGTAGAAGTGAAGTGTCGACCAACTGTTCCCGACAACATCAGGTATTGACAAGTTTTTGGTAATGATGATCAGATTGAGGACTTTCTGCAGTGTAAAAATGACTTTGAATGTACAAATATAGATTTAGAGAGTGAAGATGAAAATGTAAATAGATCTAATTTTGAAATTGATAGTGTAAATACCATAGATTTAGGAGAATTAGGCGATGATGAGATGGAGGGCGATGTTTTACATTTGAAAAGTAATGTTTTGCCTAGAGGTCTAGTTCCTTTAGAGGACTTGTTTGATTTTGACGACGTAGCCAAAAAACTAAAAATCGAAGCAAATGGACAAGAGGTAGAATATTGTAATATAGGGACCGAAGAGAAACCTAAAATGGTCAAACTGTCTAAATCATTACCCCTAGAGAAAAAACTCAAATACATTGAGTTGTTCAAAGAATATTCAGATGTCTTTGCCTGGGGTTATGAGGATTTGAAGGCTTATGATACCAGCATCATACAACACAAAATTCCAATAAAAGAAGACCAAAAACCATTCAAACAGAAACTTAGGAGGATAAATCCCAAGTTGCTCCCTCTGATAGAAAAGGAAATCAAAAAAATGTATGATGCCAAAATCATAGTCCCATTGCATTTTTCCAAATGGGTCTCTAATTTAGTCCCTACACGTAAAAAATCTGGGGAAATCAAACTTTGTATAGATTTCCGAAATCTGAATAAGGTTTCCTTGAAGGACAATTACCCCTTGCCAAAAATGGACCACATCCTTCAAAGGCTGGTCGGATCCAGTAGAATTTCTTTGCTGGACAGTTTCTCAGGTTACAATCAGGTCCTAGTTCACCCGGATGATCAAGACAAAACTTCTTTCACTACGCCATGGGGCACTTTCATGTATGTGAAAATGACATTTGGTCTGATGAACGCAGGAGCCACATTCCAGAGAGCGATGGATCTCGCCTTTGTGGAAGAATCGGGTAAGTTTATTGTCGTCTATTTAGATGATGTAACTGTGTTTTCCCGATCTGATGACAAGCACCTGCGACACCTTAGACGACTGTTCGAGAAATGTAGAAGGTTTTGGATTTCTTTAAATCCTAAGAAAATCCTTTTCAGGCTAGAGGAAGGAAAAATGGTAGGACACATCATCTCCAAGGATGGAATCAAAATAGACCCCAGCAGAATCGAGGCCATACAAAATTTAGAACACCCAAGAAACCTCAAAGAACTACAGTATTTTATCGGGAGAATAAACTTTCTACGAAGATTCATTCCCAACCTATCAGAGCTCCTCAGAAACATTACCAATATGCTTAAAAAAGATGTAAAAATAAAATGGGACTCCGAGTCCCGACATTCTTTCTAACAAGTCAAACGAGCACTCACAGAAGCCCCTATTTTGATTAGTCCAGATTTTACTAAAGATTTCTATCTTTTTTCTTTCGCCTCCGAACATACTATAGCAGTCGTGTTACTACAAAAGAACAGCGAAGGTTATGAACAGCCCATAGCTTTCTTTAGTAAAGAATTGAGAGACACTGCTCTGAATTACAAGATAATGGAGAAACAGGCTTTTGCCTTGGTAAAAGCTATAAAAGATTTTAGGGTCTACATTCTCCATTCCCACACCATCGCGTATGTTTCGAATGCAGTAGTAAAAGACATTTTGACACAGGATAATCCGGATGGAAGAAGAGGAAAGTGGATTGCTATCATTTTAGAATACGACATAGAGATTAAGCCTACAAAACTAATCAAGGGTCAAGACCTAGCAAAATTAATGGCTGAATCAAACTTATAGGATCTTGACATTAATTTTTTAGCTGCAGCAGATGAATAGGGAAAGATGGCGACTCCAAGCGTGAGAGAGGTATTTCTCAACTCTCCATGGTACGCAGACCTTATATATGTTTTGCAAAATTTACAAGCTCCCCCTGGTTTGACTAAGACTAAAGCTAGATTTTTAAAGTTGAAAGCCTTAAAATTCTGTATTCTAGAAGGCAATTTGTATTGGAAAGATCCTAGAGGCATTCTGTTAAATTGTTTATTGAAAGATGAAGCTGACAAAGTGTTACAAGAATTTCATGCAGGTGAATGTGGTGGCCATCTGAACTGGAAGGTCACAGCCAACAAAATACTCAGAGTGGGTTTCTATTGGCCCACCCTATTCGTCGATGTGCATCAAAGGGTGATTGCATGTCATCAATGTCAGTTGTTTGAAGGCAAAAGGAAACTCCTTCCTCTCCCCCTGAAACCGATCTCAGTTGAGGCCCCTTTCCAGCAATGGGGACTGGACTTCATTGGAGAAATACACCCCCCTTCTTCAGGCCAGCATAGGTGGATTCTCACTGCCACCGATTATTTTACCAAATGGATCGAAGCAGTACCAAG
>WSFP011551110.1:0-11318 GCA_009831015.1 Picea engelmannii
AAATACTCCACATATGACAAGGAGTTCTATGCCATAATTCAAGCATTGAAGAAATGGAGGCATTATCTTGTCCTGCAAGAGTTTTTCTTGTACAATGATAACCAAGCTTTACAATTCATAACCTGACAAGAAAAATTGAATCAGAGACATGAAAAATGGGTTGAATTTATGCAAAATTTAACTTTTTTCATAAAGCATATTGTTGGGAATACTAACAAGGTTTTTGATGCATTAAGCAAGAGATGTTTAATTTTGCAGGAATTCCAGGTGAAGACCTTGGGGTTTGAACACCTTAATGATATGTATTGTGATGATATAGATTTCAAGGAGGCCTACGAAGCATGTAGAAGCCTTGTACTGAGAGATAGAAGTCATTTTACAAAGTATATGGTTCAAGAAGGATTGTTGTTCAGAGGAAATCAATTATGCATACCAAGATGCTCAATGAGGGACAATCTTCTTAAGGAGAAGGATCGTGGAGGATTGGATAGACATTTTAGCCAGGATAAAACATTTGCACAGTTGAGCAGTTCGTACTATTAGCCAGGTATGAGAACATATGTGATAAAGTTGGTGAACAGATGTAGAATCTGCCAACATGCGAAGGGGAAAAGACAGAACATTGGATTGTATCAACCATTGCTAATACTAGAGAGGCCTTGGGATGCAATAAGCATGGATTTTTTGTTGGGATTTCCAAGAACACAAAGAGGATTCGAATCCATATTTTTGGTGGTGGATAGATTTTCAAAGATGGCACATTTCATCCCATGCCAAAAGACCAGTGATGCCACACGTGTTGCAAATCTATTTTTCAGAGAAGTTGTGAGACTTCACGGCCTACCCAGAAGCATTGTCTTAGATAGAGACAGAAAATTTGTTGGCCACTTTTGGACGACGTTGTGGAAGAAGATGGGGATAGATTTGTCCTTCAACTCAGATTATCACCCTCAGATAGATGGGTAGACTAAGGTGGTAAACAAAAGTTTGGGAAACTTATTGAGAGGCTTGGTTACTTAACACCATAACTAGTGGGGTTAGATTCTTCCACAAGAAGAATTTTCATACAATGACTCACCAAACAGAAGCACTGGAAGGAGCTCGTTCCAAATACTCTATGGAATGCAACCCAGGGGAGTGTCTGAGTTAAGGGACTTGGAATAGGGAGAGATCAGAAGTGATAGAGCAGAGGATTTTGTTGCTAAGATGCAGAGACTCCATGGTTGGATCAAAGAACAATTACAGAGTTCTAATCCGAAATACAAACACAGAGCTGATCAACATCGCAGGGAACTTCAATTTGAAGTGGGAGATCATGTTTTAGCACATCTCAGGAAGGAAAGGTTCCCTAGGGTAACACATAACAAATTGAAGATGAAGAAGATAGGACCCTACAAGATCTTGAGGAAGTTTGATGCAAACGCCTATGAGATGGAACTGCCAGATGGTGTGGGCATTTCACCCATATTGAATGTTTCGTACATGTATCCTTATAGGAAATATGACAATGAAGGGTCATAAGATCAAGGAAAGATTCAGTGGGAGAAATAGATGCATGTAGCAGAAAAACCGCAGATGGAGAAAATTGTTGATCAGAGGATTGGCAAAAAGACTAGGAGGAAGACTTATTTTGAGTATTTGGTCAAATGGAAGGGACACCCAATAGAAGATGCCAGTTGGGAAAACAAAGATGCTATCCAGAAGAAGGGAAAATCAGTAGAGGAGCTCATAGACATGAGTCCATGAATTTTTGTCCAAGGGAGTATGATGCAGGAGCATCATTGGAAAGCATGCAGAGGCAGGACCACTCAACATGTGTGAGTTCTTCCAGAAATTCAACGTTGACAGTTGCAACCAATTTTGAAATACGCCTTCACTGAGCATCGAAATTCACCTTTGGAGGCACACTTGAACCAATGCCGAATTTTACCCTTTGAGGCACGTTTTGAAAATTGTAACCAGAGCAGGAGTTTCCACTTCAACTCTGGAATGCGACTGAACTAAGATAGCGTAGGATGAATTTTAGAGTAGGAAAGTAGCCATGGGAAAACCCTAGAAACAATTTTGAGTTATGTAGAAGTTTGTACACCTAGTTAGAGAGAGTTGGAATACAGAGGGGAACGAGTGGTAAGAGAGAACTGCAAGTTAGCAGGAGATATCAATCTTTTGTGTGACTGTAATTTTGAATGTATTGTGTAGCCAGTGGGCACTTGTGAATATGATAGAATGGAAAATTTACCCAAATATATGGTGTTTTGGCTGTGTGCATTTTCCTGTTATTCTCTGTTTTCATGAACAACTGGATGGAATTGTGAAATTTCCCATTTTCAATTGTTTTTCTTCATTGGAAGCTTTGCAAGGTGTGCATCAGGCTAGAGAGGAACACCGTGGATCTGAGTTATTGAGATCTCTCAGATGCAAGGAGTGCATGGGAGATCGAAGTCTGAACCAGACAAAGCTCAGGAGGAATAAAACTTCGGAAGTGTTATCGAGATCTAGGAACTCATTCCCTGGAAGAGGGGAAAACCGAGCCTTCGTAGATTTAGAAAATTTTCTAAGTCTGAAGCGAGTAAAATCTCAGGAGGAAGAACGCCATCGAGCGTTGGATCGTGGTGGAAAATCCCGTTGACCGTCCAATCTGAGGAGATCCTGGAGACTTGGAAGGATGGTGGAGAGTCCTCGAGAAGAAACACCAAAACCTCGCAGGCCATTGGATCAGGTGGAACTGCGAGGAGGTTAGCGACGAGGGTTTCTTGATGCCCAAAAATCGAGAGGAGTAGTCACCATTGATCACAATCAAATATGGAGCGTTGGTCCATTTCGAGATTTCGGGTACTGCGAGTTTGAAAGACAAAGACTCTTGTCTTTCAGAATCCTGAACCGTGAAATCGCAAAATCACGATTTGACTGGAATCGTCGATCCCAGGGGTCGTTGTGAGCCGTTGATTGAACGCCAGGATATTTCGGCATTTCAGCCACCGGGGGATCCAATGGGTAGAGATATCCCTTGTAACTGGATTTCACGAAATTGCAAAAACCCAAGTCGCGATTCACAAAAGCCGGAGGATAAGGCGTTGCGACATTTTGGCTTTTCAACGACCGAAGATTCCAAGGAAAAGGATACTCCTTGTGTCTTGATTTTGTGAAATGCAAAATCCCGAAGGAACAAGCGCCAGGACATTTTGACATTTCAGCATTTCGACCACCGGGGGTTCCCAGGGGCACAGATATCCCTTGTAACTCGATTTCCCGAAATCTCGAAACCCGAATTCATGATTCACAAAAACTTGAAGGGATAAGTGTTGGAACATTTCGACATTTTTCCATTTCATCCACCGAAGGTTAGAAAGGGGAAAGGAGCGACCCTTGCATCACGATTCCCCGAATCGCGAAACGCCGAAAGAGCGAACGCCAAGCCAGTTCGACATTTCGTGAACCGGGATTTCGAAAGACAGAAAAAAGGGGAGCACTTGCACCGCGATTCTCCGAATCACAAAGGTCAATAGTACTTTGGCGTTAAGCACATGCACATACAGCTATGGTCACATGGATGGAGGCTAAGGGAGGATCGAAATCCCATTAAGCCCTTTTCAAGATTTTGGGACCCGGGAGGTTGAAGGACCAAGAACCATCTATTGCTAGAATCGCGAAATCGCGAATTCTGAAATCCCGAGAGGAGGAACGTGGTCATGGGTATATTTCA
The DNA here is from genome assembly GCA_009831015.1 of Picea engelmannii. Classification (NCBI taxonomy): domain Eukaryota; kingdom Viridiplantae; phylum Streptophyta; class Pinopsida; order Pinales; family Pinaceae; genus Picea; species Picea engelmannii. Next base: position 3,704 of record WSFP011551110.1, read on the forward strand.
ACATTTCGAGGTTCGAGTGTTCGAGGGACCAGAAGTCAGGAGACGTGGAGTCCCAGCTCACGAAATCATGAAACCCCGAAACACGAAAAGGAGGCGCGCGCAGGTTTTCTAAAGACCTGTACCAAAGGACGAAGGGACCTGTGGATTCATCCAAAGGGTTCCAGCAGGAGCGTGAAGGGCGATTTCGTCTCAGGGAGGAGAACGATCTAGAGACCGGGAGGTCGCAGAACCCTGTTGAGGTAGGGGATTTGCACCAGGTGGTATCGGAGCCTCAGTTTTTCATTTGTAGACTTTAGGTGAAGGAGGAAAAGAAGGAGACAGAGAACTCGAAGTTGTACTCTCTGTGTGATAGATAGTCAACATAATGCCACCAAGAAGACAAGATTCTCCTTTAGCCAACCATGTTGTAGAGATGGAGATGTGAGAGCTTTGCGCCCAATTGGAAACAATGGAAGCAGCACAGAGAAGAGCACCTGACATTGGGGATGTTAGTGATGCAGAAAGTGAAGAGGTTGAGGTTGAAGATACTGCAAGAGAGGATATAAAGATGAAATCTTATGTGATGTAATTCCCATGGACGTATGCCACATTCTGTTGGGAATACCATGGAAATTTGATAGAAATGTCAGTCACGATGGAAGAAATAGTACATATACATTGGAGAAGAATGGTAGGATGCATATGTTGCTGCCAATGGAGGAGAAGAGAGCGAAAGAGGAAGCTAGCACAAGCATACTTCTCGTGAGTGGGAAGGAACTCCTGAAAGAAGTCAAGGAAGACTACGAGATGTAGTTTTCTGTGGTGAGGAAGTCTAGTGTCATCCTTACGAGTACATCAGTGGATGATTTACCTGAAGAAGTTCAGGAGTTGCTGGATAATTTTGTTGATATAGTGGTGGATGAGATGCCAAACTCATTGGCACCCATCAGGAGTATCAGTCATCATATCGACTTGATACCAGGAGAAATCCTGCCAAACAAAGCAGCGTACAGATTAACACCCCGAGAAAATGACGAGCTGAGGAACAAAGTCCAAGAGTTGTTGGATAAGGGTTTGGTCAGAGAAAGTATGAGCCCATGCGCAATACCCACTGTGTTAAACCCAAAGAAAGATGGAGGATGGAGAATGTGCACAGACGCGAGAGCCATCAACAAGATCACCATCAGGTACAGATTTCCTTTACCAAGAATAGATGACTTAATGGATTGCTTAAGTGGAGCAAATTTCTTTTCCAAGATAGATCTGAAAAGTGGATATCATCAGATCAGGATGAGAGAATGTGATGAATGGAAAACAACCTTTAAGACGAATGAAGGTCAGTATGAATGGTTGGTTATGCCATTTGGCTTAACGAATGCCCTGAGCACTTTTATTAGGTTGATGAACGAAGTTCTGAAAGATTTCATTGGCAAGTTTGTGGTTGTATATCTGGATGATATATTGATCTTTAGCAGAACTAAAGAGGATCATTTGAGACACCTAACGCTATCAATGAGGAAGCTACAACAGGAGAAGTTGCTGATCAATTTGAAGAAATCCTCTTTTATGAAGACGAAACTCATTTATTTGGGTTTCGTGATTTCTTCTAATGAATTGAAGATGGGTCCAGAGAAGGTGAAAGCGATTAGAGAATGGTCGTCACAAAGGAGCATGTTCGAGGTAAGGATATTTCATGGTTTAGAAAGTTTTTATAGAAATTTCATTAGAGACTTCAATGGGATTTGTGCACCAATGATGGATACAGTGAAGAAGCATCACAAGTCTTTTAAATGGATAGAGGAGGCTGAAAAGAGATTCAATATACTGAAGGAGAACATAACAGAATGACCAATTCTGGTCTTGCCGAATTTTGAAAAGACATTTCAGGTAAGATGTGATGCAAGTGCAGTTGCAATAGGAGTAGTTCTCAGCTAGGACAATCGACCTATTGCTTATTTCCATGAGAAGATGAATGAGACTAAGAGGATATAATCCACATATGACAAGGAGTTCTATGCCATAATTCATAAATTGAAGAAATGGTGACATTATCTTGTCCTGCAAGAGTTTGTCTTATACAACTATAACCAAGCTTTACAATTCATAACCCGACAAGAAAAACCGAGTCAGAGACATGCAAAATGGGTTCAATTTATCCAAAATTTAAATTTTGTCATAAAACATATTGTTGGTAATACTAACAAGGTTGCTGATGCGTTAAGTAGGAGATGTTTAATTCTGCAGGAATTCTAGGTGAAGACCTTGGGGTTTGAACACCTTAAGCATATGTAATGTGATCATATAGATTTCAAGGAGGCCTACGAAGCATGTACAAGCCCTGTATTGAGAGATAGAAGTCAGTGGATAGATTATATGGTTCAGGAAGGATTTTTGTTCAGAGGAAATCAATTGTGTGTACCAAGTTGCTCAATGAGGGACAATGTTCTGAAGGAGAAGCATAGTGAAGGATTGGCTGGACATTTCAGCCATGATAAAATGTTTGCACAATTGAGCAGCTCATACTATTGGCCAAGTATCAGAAAATATGTGATAAAGTTGGTGAACAGATGTAGAATCTACTAACATGCAAAGGGGAAAAGACAGAACACTGTATTGTATCAACCATTTCCAATACAAGAGAGGGCTTGGGATGCAATAAGCATGGATTTTTTGTTGGGATTGCCAAGAACAAAAAGAGGATTTGACTCCATATTTGTGGTAGTGGATAGATTTTCAAAGATGGCACATTTCATCCCATGCTAGGAGACCGGTGATGCAACACATGTTGCAAATCTATTTTTCAGAGAAGTTGTGAGACTTCACGGCCTACCCAGGAGCATTGTCTTAGACAGAGAAATAAAATTTGTTGGTCACTTTTGGAGGATGTTGTGGAAGAAGATGAGGACATATTTCTCCTTCAACTCATCCTATCACCCTCATACAGATGGGAAGACTGAGTTGGTAAACAAAAGTTTGGGAAACTTATTGAGAAGCCTGGTTACTGAACACCATAACCAGTGGGATCAGATTCTGCCACAAGCAGAATTTGCATACAATGACTCACCAAACAGAAGCATTGGAAGGAGCCCATTCCAAATACTCTATGGAATGCAACTGAGGGGAGTGTCTGAGTTAAGGTACTTGGAACAAGGAGAGATCAAAAGTGTTGGAGCAGAGGATTTTGCTGCTGAGATGCAGAGACTCCATGGTCAGATCAAAGAACAATTACAAAGATATAATCCGAAATACAAACACAGAGATGATCAACATTGTAGGGAACTTCAATTTGAAGTGGAAGATCAAGTTTTAACACATCTCAGGAAGGAAATGTTCCCTAGGGGAACATATAACAAATTGAATATGAAGAAGATAGGACCCTGTAAGATCTTGAGGAAGTTTGATGCAAACGCCTAGGAGATTGAACTGCCAGATGGTGTGGGCATTTCACCCATATTCAATGTTTAAGACCTGTATCCTTAAAGGAAAGATGACACAGAAGGGTCATAAGATAAAGGAAAGATACAATGGGAGAAATAGATGCCTGTAGCAGAAAAGCCACAGATGGAGAAAATTGTTGATCAGAGGATTGGCAAAAAGACTAGGAGGAAGACTTGTTTTGTGTATCTAGTCAAATGGAAGGGACACCCAATAGAAGATGCCAGTTGGGAAAATGAAGATGTTATCCATAAGAAGGGAAAATTAGTAGAGGATCTCATGCACAGGAGTCCATGAATGTTTTTCAAGGGGAGTATGATGCAGGAGCATCATTGGCAAGCGCGCAAAGGAAGGACCACTCAACACGTGTGAGTTCTTCCAGAAATTCAACGTTGATAGTTTCAGTCGATTTTGAAATCCACCTTCACTCAGCATCGGAATTCACCTTTGGAGGCATGCTTGAACCAATGTCGATTTTAACTCTTTTAGGCAGGTTTTGAAAATTGTAAACAGAGCAGGATTTTCCACTTCGGCTCTGGAATGAAACTGAACTAAGATAGCGTAGGATGAATTTTAGAGTAGGAAAGTAGGCAGGGGAAAACCCTAGAAACATTTTTGAGTTATGTATAAGTTTGTACACCCAGTTAGAGAGAGCTAGAATACAGAGGGGAACGAGTGGTAAGAAAGAACTGCGAGTTAGCAAGAGATTTCAATCTTTTGAGTGACTGTAATTTTGAATGTATTGTGTATCCAGTGGGCACTTGTGAATATAATAGAATGGAAAATTGACCAAAATCTATGGTGTTTAGGCTGTCGAGCGTTGGATTGTGGTGAAAAATACCATGGACCGTTCGATCTAAGGAAGGAGCGCTGACATTAACATTGAGAAAATCCAGGAGGGGAGATCCCAGAGACCTGGACGGACAATGGAGAGTCTTTAAGAAGAAACGTCGAAACCTCATAGGTCGTTGGATCAGTTGGAACTGCGAGGAGGTTAGCGGTGAGGGTTTCTTGATTCCCAAAACTCGAGAGGAGTAGTGACCATTGATCACAATCAAATATTTACCGTTGGTCCATTTTGGGATTTCGGGTACCGCGAGTTGGAAAGACATAGACTCTTGTCTTTCAGAATCCCGAACCATGAAATCGTGAAATCGCAATTCGACCGAAACCCTTGATCCCAGGGGTCGTTGTGATCCATTTATTAAACTCCGATATATTTTGGCATTTCGGCCACCGGGGGTTCCAAGGGGAAGAGATATCCCTTGTAATCGTATTTCTCGAAATCGTGAAGCCCGAAGTCATGATTCACAAAAGTCGGAGGATAAGGCACTGGGACATTTCAACTTTTCGGTGACCGGATATTCCAAGGAACAAGGATACTCCTTGTGTCCTGATTTCTCGAAACGCAAAGTCACGAAGAAACAAGTGCCGAGACATTTTGTCATTTCGACATTTTGGCCACCGAGGGTTCCTAGGGGCAGAGATATCCCTTGTAACCGGATTTCCCAAAATCGCAAAACCCGAAGTCGTGATTCACAAAAACCCGAAGGGATAAGTGTTGGAACATTTCGGCATTTCCACCACCAGAGGTTCAAAAGGGGAAATAAGGGACCCTTCCATCGCGATTCCCTTAATCGTGAAACCCCGAAAGAGTGAACGCCAAGCCAGTTCGACATTTCATGAACTGGAATTTCGAAAGACAGAAAATAGGGGAGCATTTGCACCGCGATTCTCTGAATCGTGAAATTCAATAGCGCTTTGGTGTTAATTTCATGGACACAGAGTTGTGGTTACGTGGATGGAGGCTAAGGGAGGAGCCAAAGCCCGTTAATCCCTTTTTGACATTTCGGGACATGGGAGGTTGAAGGACCAAGAACTGTTTTCCACCGGAATCGCGAAATCGCAAATTCCAAAATTCTGAAAGGCAAAACGTGGTCATGGATAGATTTCGGCATTTCGGGGTTCGGGTGTTTGAGGGACCAAGAGTGAGGAGACGTGGAGTCCTGGCTCACGAAATCGTGAAACCCCGAAACACGAAAATGAGCCAGGTGTAGGTTTTCTCAAGACCTATAGCAGAGGACGAAGGGACCTATGGATTCATACAAAGGGTTCCAGCAGGAGCCCGAAGGGCCATTTCGACCCAGGGAAGAGAACGATATAGAGGCCGGGAGGTCGCAGAACCCTGCTAAGGTAGGGGGTCTGCATCAGGTGGTATCAGAGCCTCAGTTTTTCGTCTGTAGAATTCATGCGAAGGAGGAAAAGAAGAAGAGAGAGAACTCGAAGTTGTATTCTATGTGTGACAGACAGTCAACATAATGAGGCCAAGAATATGAGAGCCACCTTAAGCCAACCATGTTGTAGAGAGGGATATGCGAGAGATTTGCGCCCAATTGGAAACAATGGAAGAAACACAGAGAAGAAAACCTGACGTTGGGGATGTCAGTGATGCAGAAAGTAAAGAGGTTGAGGTTGAAGAAGCTGCAGGAGAGGATGTTGCAGAAGAACGCTTGTTGAGAGTAGTTGCCAAATTGGGAGGCAGAGCTAAGATAGAGGACCCCATCTATATGGGAAATCTAGATGCTGAAGAACTGTTGGACTGGATAAGGTCCATGGACAAGCACTTCGACTATGAAGATGTCGATGAGGAGAAGAAGTTGAAGCAGGAAGTAACCCGACTAAAAGGGCTTGCAACACTATGGTGGGACGAACTGCAGGCTGAGAGGAAAATTAAAGGAAAACAGAGGATAAAGAGTTGGGATAGGATGGTAGCCAAACTAAAGGCTAAGGTCATACCCAAATACTACCAGATCAATCTATTCATGAAGTTATAGAACCTGAGACATAAAGGGATGACAGTCAAGGAGTACACCGAGGAGTTCTACTGGCTGAACATTAGAACTGGACAAAGGGAGAGAGACGAAGAAAGAGTCGCCAGATATATAAACAACTTGAGATATGAGATCCAGGATTATCTTAGCATGATGTCAGTAAGGACTGTGGAATATGCTTATCAGTTTGCACTGAAGGCAGAGGAGAAGCTGGCCAGAAAACAAAACCAATGAGGAAGAGGTAAAGCCTCGATTCCAAGCAAAAGTAAGGGATTTAACTGTGACAGAGAAGATTAGTCTAAGGACGAGGCTGAGAAACCACAAAATCACTCAAAACAAGGAGGAAATTCATGAGGAAGATAGAGTGGTGGAATAAACTCTTCTAGAGGAAGAGGTAGAGGAGGAGTAAAGTGTTATAATTGTGGAAAGGTAGGGCACATGTCTTGGGAATATCCCAAGGAGAAGAAGGACAGAGGAGAAGGCCACATCTTAGAATAAAAACAAAGATATGTTGAGGCAGAAGGAGCAGAGGATGGAGCATCCCTGATGTTGAGAAAAGTCCTCTTAAAACTAGAGGCGGAAATTGAAAAACCAGTGCAGAGAAACAATCTCTTCAGGATAGCTTGCACGACTAAGGATAAAGTATGCAAGGTAATCATTGACAGTGGGAGTACTGACAACCTAGTATCCACAGAGATGGTGGATAAATTGGAGTTGAAGACAACTGCACATCCAAGGCCATACAAATTCTCATGGCTGCAAAAATGACACCAAGTAACAATCGCTACACAACGCCTGGTTGAAATTAAAATAGGAGGATATAAAGATGAAATCCTATGTGATGTAATTCCCATGGACGTATTCCACATTATATTGGGAAGACCATGGTAGTTTGATAGAAATGTCATTCACGATGGAAGAAATAATACATATACATTGGAGAAGAATGGTAGGATGCATATGTTGATGCCAATGGAGGAGAAGAGAACGAAAGAGGAAGCCAGCGCAAGCATACTTCTCATGAGTGGGAAGGAACTCTTTAAAGAAGTCAAGGAAGAACAAGAGATGCAGTTCGTTTTGGCGAGGAAGACCAGAGTCATCCTTACGAGTACATCAGTGGATGATTTACCTGAAGAAGTTCAGGAGCTCCTGGATAATTTTGTTGATATAGTGGTGGATGAGTTGCCAAACTCATTGCCGCCAATCAGGAGTATCAGTCATCATATAGACTTGATACCAAGAGCAAGCCTTCCAAACAAAGCAATGTACAGATTAACACCCCAAGAAAATGAGGAGGTGAAGAACCAAGTCAAGGAGTTGCTAGATAAGGGTTTGGTCAGAGAAAGTTTGACCCCATGCGCAGTACCCAC
>WSFP011551111.1:0-11318 GCA_009831015.1 Picea engelmannii
AAATAAAAATGACCAAGGTTAAAACTAATAAAATAATAATTACCCTACCCCCGTTGGATTTGAGCTTGTGACCTCTGAGGAAGAAACACATGTTTTAACCATTAGGCCCATTCAAGTTTGTTATTCATTTAATCTATGAAAAACTATAAGTCTATGAAAAATAAAACAAAATAAATAAAATAAAAAATAATATATAGAAAAGAAATAAAAACAAAGTTTCCCCAAAAAAACATAAAGTCCAAACCTCTACATGGAAATGTGTGTCAAAAAGATTTTTGGAGTCATGGTATTTGAAGTGGATGGATGTAAGTGAGTTGCCCCACTTCGAAAGACTATCAGATTTTAACAGTAGCTCGTCACGTTCGGACTCCAATCACATTAAACACAAAAACTATATTATGCACATGTTCCAATGAATTCTCTTCCCAACAAAATATTAAAATAAGGTGTGTTCATATGTGCACATTTCCCAAAAAATATTCCACATCCATGTCCTTTTCAAAAAGAAATTATTAAAATAATATGTGGTCCCATGACTTCATATTTTCCCAAAAAAGTATTAAATTAATCCCAATTTGTTCTCATCTTTTTCAAAAAATAGATTTATTTAAACAATTCCGATATCATTATCATCGGAGTGTTGAGTGAAGGAAAGTTGGGTGAGCTCCGATGAGCTCAGTCCTAAGAGCTCTTTGGAGTGCGATGGTGGAGGGATAATATATATATATATATATATATATATATATATATATATATATATATATATCATCATCATCATCATCATCATCATCATCATCATCATCATAAAGCATAAAACATTAGATCCAACCCCATTTTTTTGCATGTTTCCATCATTATTTAATTAATAAATTCCCATAAAACATAATATGTGTTGCTATATGTTTCAATGAAAGTAGGAAATCCCTAGAAAGTAGGACCTGGTAGTATGTTTAGGTTTAAGTGGGAAAGTGGGAAAGGGGGCAAAGTAAAAAAGGGTAAAAAATGTACAAGTTAGGTTTAGTAAAAAAATGAAAAAAAAAAATTTGAAAAATGAAAACGAAATTCATGAAAATTTAAATTAAAAAGGAAATTGGATTTGTTTTTCTATTTTATTTTATTTTTATTTTTATTTTTATTTTTTTTATTTTTATTTTTAATTTATGAGAAAAATATATACACACTAAATGATAAAAATGATTAGTTTATTAATGATACATGGTTTACAAAAGAAATAAAATAACAGTGGCATGTGTAAAAGATGGCCATAATTACATAGAATGAGAGCATCGATGGAGTCTGAGGTTTTTCCCAGCACTGAGATACGTGGTTGTAGATAATATTACCCAGTCAATCTAACCCGCGAGAACCAGTATCCTTTCCCCTCCCCCATTTTTTTTACCTCAGGCACCATGTCTCCTTTCTCCCCTGTTTCCGCAGACAGTTTTTTTTTACAGCATCCCTGTCGTTTTCTCATAAGATCCTTGCAAACGTAGATCATTGGGTGATAAGCATGGACAAAGAGACAGCGCACATGGAACCCCTTTCCCCTTCCAGTAGTTTTGACTCCAACCTGGGGATGATAACAGATGTTTTCTCACCATTGAGCCAGGTTATGTTCACTTCCCCTGAGCCTCTGTCTCCTCTCACTAGTAAGCTATCGTCTCCTTCCCTTACCTCGATCAGAACTGATTCTTACTCTGGATGTTTTGGCACTTTCTTGGATTTTCTGGTCATGGACCATCCCACCTCTGGGAGCATCTTCTCGGCTCCGAGCTCACTAGTCGATTTAGGCATGAACTGGCTCTCATAGGAGGAAGGCGATTTCTTGCGCACTACTCCACCTTCAAGCCTTGAACCCGATGGAAGCGGATTTTCGATCGAAGGGACACAACATCATGAAGTCTCAGGTTTGGAACCCAGAAGTAAGGTGACAGGGATATCACACTCACAAGGAACTTCTCCCTCCTCTAAGGGTTTTATCTCGGTTTTTTGGAAGTTGAAGAATAGAGGGGTTTCTCCCATGATAGAAGGTATCTTTACACATGTTACACTCTAGAGGACTCATGGGACGCAAGGGGATTTCACATTTCCTGTCAAAAGTAGAGAAGGAAAGGCCCAAAATCAGTTGGGAAAGTGGGCAACTTGCATTTCGGCAAGGAGGTCGGTATGAACAAAGTGGTTCAGATGACGAACCAAACTCTGGTGGGGAGGGCTAGTGGAAGATGTTTTTCCCTCAAAACCATTATTTCTTGGTCAAATTCAGTTTGGGAAGAACACCTGGGATATGCCCCGGAGGTAATAGAATTAAGCAGGAATTGGTTTGCTTTCCTTTGTATTCAACCAGAGCATGCAAAGTGGGTGTTGAGTAAAAATTGGAGTGTAAACTCCTCTCCCCTTCTGTTAAAACCTTGGAGCCCCCTTTTCGATGCAAACAAGGAGAAACTAGATAAAATCCCGATCTAGGTAAGACTGTCAGTTCTACCCTTACAATTTTGGTCACGGGATCACTTCAAAGTCATTGGAAACTTCCTGGTGGAATTCCTTGAAGTTGATCTCTCTTTTGACGAGACAAAGTAGAGGAAAGTTGCTAAGATCTTGGTCAATCTAAATGTCAGAGAAGGGCTTGGAGAGGAGATCAACCTAACTTGGGAGGATCACACCCATACACAACTCCTGGATTATGAGAATATCCCCTTCAAATGTCAACGTTGTCACAAGTATGAGCACCAGGTGGATTCCTACCATCTCCCCTTAAGAACAAAAGGAGGCCCTTATTATAGGGAAAAATTAAAGTCTCGTTCTTCATATTCCGGCAGAAGGCAAGATTTTATCACTGGAAAGGAAGCACTACATTCCACAGAACCTGGACCCTCCTCAGTGCCCTCAGAGGAATAGGAACAAAAAGTTATCACTCCACCCCTCGAAAGGAAAGTGGAGGTAGAAATGGAGAAAACGAGCACTTCTTCATCGGACTCATATTTTCCAAAGACACTGACCTCATGTATTTCTCTTCCTCCCTCTCCCCCCATTACAGTTTTAATAAATAATCTGTCTTTAGAGGGTACTAATTGGTTGGAGACTCTAAAAAACTTGACCTTAAAAAATTATTTCCAGTCTTGTACTGAGTCCCCCCTCCGGTCAGTTTCAAGGAACCCCCCCTTTTGGAAGCACCACCTCCCCCTAAGAATATGTGCCTATTAGAAGAAGTCGTGTCCTCCTCCTCCCAGTCTTTGGAGTCCTCCTCTACCCATTACTTTTTAAGATCTCAAAGTAAAGTCGTCAGTGGACTAGGAAAAGATGAAGTCTCCTCCCTGGATAGGGGAGGATGAGGGAGAACGTCTTTCATTTCCAAAGCGCAATATAAGGCTAGAATAGATCTTTTGGCTGGAAAACAACTATCTATAGAAAGGTCACTTAGAGTAATGAAGCCCCGGGGCAAGGTATCGGGATGAAGATTATGTCTTTCAACTACAGGGGTTTAGCAGGGGCCCTCAAAACACCCACACTAAAAAGGGTGGTCACTATAGAAAACCCGAATTTTTTACTCCTCCAAGAAACTATGGGAGTAGGCGATGAGATAAAAACTATCTTGGAACTTCTGCTTCCAGGTTGGGTTTTTACTACGGTGGATGCTTTGGGCAGATCAGGTGGATTGGCCACAAGTTGGAATTCTCATAATGTCAAAGTTCTTAACTCTTGGGGTTTGGATTCAGGACTTGGGATAACAATTATGACCCCAGAACTCAAGGAGGCAATCCATATACTCAACATTTATGGACCCTGTCAGAATAGAAAACCCTTTTTGGACTCCCTTCTCAAAAAATCTTTCTTCCAAGAACTGATAATTTTAGGGGGAGACCTAAATATTTCATTGGGTCCCTCTGAGGTTTGGGGGGACAGTGCAAGGCCTAACTCGTTGGCTGACTAATTTAACCATAAATTTGCAGATTCTAGACTAACGGATCTGATTCCCATAAATCTCAAGCCTACTTGGAAAAATAACAGGGTTGGAATCGAAGGAGTGGAAAAAAGACTGGACCGTTTTTTGATCAATGACACTCTGTTGAACAACCTTCTTAACTTCAAACAGTGGATTGGATTTGGAGGTTTGTCGGATCATCATCCAATCTTTTTGGAATTTAGACAGGGATATGAGAAGCCAACCAACCCTTTCAAATTTAACAAAACTTGGCTTGAAGATGATTCTTTCTTGAAGTTGATAAAGGACCATTGGATACCCTACCGACAATATTTTCCCCAATCAACAGCTTATCAGTTTACAGAAAATTTGAAAATAATCAAAGAAGTGGTAAAACCTTGGCCTTACCAAAAAAGGAAACTTGAGGACAAAGAGATAACGGATATCGAACTTGAACTACAAAGTTTCTATGAAGATGAAAGGGACATACCAAACACAACAGAGTCCAAACTCAGATTACTTCAACTGGAGAAAAGAAGGATAAAACTTCTCAAGGATAAAGAAGAGACTTGGAGATGAAAAAGCAGAGCCATTTGTCTGGAAAGTGGTGATGAAAACACAAAGTTCTTCCAAGCCTATGCCAAAGGAAGGAAAAATGTCAATACTATCTGGCATTTAAAGAATCAGGACAGAAACTCAGAAACCTCCTTTGAAGGGTTGTCAACTTTGGGAAAAAATTATTTCCAAAATCTCTTTAAAGCAGAAAATCGAGCTTCAATTGAAGAAGTAGTCAAAGTGGTACAATATTTTCCCAGTTTTGTTGAAGAAGAGGAAAATAGATTCCTATTGGAAGAAGTCACCGAAAAAGAGCTTCTAGAAGTACTACATGGCTTCCAAAAATATAAAATTCGAGGTCTGGATGGATGGACTATTGAATTTTTTTGGTGTTTCTACGAGATAGTAGGAATAGACCTACTGAAAATGGAGGATACAAGGATTTCAGGCCGAATCCCACAGAGTCTCAACTCAACCTTCCTTTCTCTCATCCCAAAAATGGATAACCTAGAGACTCTATATGACTTCAGACCAATCTCACTTTGCAACTGTTCCTATAAAATTGTCTCAAAAGTTATTGCTAGACGGTTCAAGAAATTATTTCCAAAACTATTTTGGAACAACAGTTTGATTTTATGGAAGGAAGACAGATTCATGAAGCCATAGGTATAGCACAAGAAGGACTACATAGCATGAAGACAAGAAGTATAAAAGGGTCAGTGTTAAAGATAGATCTATCCAAAGCCTATGATAGAGAAATATGGCTTTACATTCGGTTATTACTGACACATCTGGGTTTTGAAGTGCCCTTCATTAATTGGGTCATGAGTTGTCTTTCCATGGGCTCTTTTGCAATATTGATAAATGGATCGGCTTCACCTTTCTTTACCCCAGAAAGAGGACTCAGGAAAGTTTGTCCCCTCTCACCACTCCTCTTCCTTCTAGTATCATAAGGTCTAAGCAGAGCTCTTACACAGGCAAAGAATCCAGGTGTCTTTACAGGAATCAAGATAACACCTGCTTTATCTCTTACACATCTTCTCTTTGTGGATGATGTCTTAATTTTCAGTGGAGGATCCAGAAGGGAAGCATAAACTCTAAGGAACATCCTTTCTCTGTTCTCCAAAGCAACAGGGATGCAAATAAATGACAGAAAATCATCGCTCACTACTTTCCTCCTTACAGAAGAAGAAGAGCAAGCACACCACACTTTTTTCCCCTTCGACAGAAAAAAGTTAGATGATGAACTAAAATACCTGGGTTTTAATCTAAAACCCAATGATTATAGAAAAGAATATTGGAAGTGGCTTCTGAATAAATTGAACAAAAGGCTAAATACTTGGAGTCACCGGTGGTTTTCAAGAGCAAGGAGATTGGTGTTGGTAAAATCAGTTTTGGAATCTATCCCTGTGTATTAGATGTCCCTCTCTTGGATTCCTAAAGGAATTATGGAAGAAACAAGGAAAATATCTTCAAAATTCCTCTGGAGTGGGAAAAATGAGGCTCATGTAATTCCTTGGGTTCGTTGGGAGAAAATATCCATCCCAAAGGCATTGGGAGGACAGGGTCTGAAAAACATCTTATTTTTCTCCTAAGCACTGGCAGCTAAGGGAGGGCGGCGTCTAATTAACACTTCCAGTCTTTGGACTAAGGTCATTGTTCAGAAATATATTGCACCAGTTCCTCTTGAGGCTTGGATAAGAAGCCAACAAAAAAACAATAAGGGAGCCTCGATGATCTGGAAAGATATACTAACTTCCTTCCCACTCATTGAAAATGGCTTAGCATGGAAAACTGGAAATGGAAACCACTTTAGAATAGGTAAAGACCCTTGGCCAGGAAGTCAAAGAAATCACTTACTTACAGAGATTTTAATCCAAATTTTACACTCCCTGGATATTATATTCCTAAGCTCACTGGCAGATCCCAATCACTCAAATTTTTGGTCACTGGGATAGAAGGATCCACTTAGACTGGGTCTCAGTGAAGAAGGAAAGAATGAACTTGAAAGATATATCTATTGTCTAAAATTCTCACAAATCAAACTCTCGGAATCCGAGGATGAATTGATATGGGATCCCTCCCCCTCTAGGACCTACTCTCCCAAGCTGGGCTATCTAAAACTTAACTCTAATCTGGATCCCCAGGAGCCTGTATGGTGGTGGAGGAATTTGTGGAAAGTCAAAAGCCCAGAAAAAACTAGACTTTTATGTGGAATGTCCTTCAAAACAAGGTCCCGACTTGGGACAACCTACAAAAGAAGAATTTTATTGGACCTGGTTGGTGCACCCTTTGCAAATTTGAAGGAGAATCTTCTTTACATCTCTTCTTAAACTGTAGTTTCATTATCAAAGTATGGAAGGAAATTTCTAGACTTTTAAATCTACTTTTTTTCTGGGAAGGAAGGGACTTGGAACATTCCTGACATACATGGTGGAAAAAGAGAGACTACAAACCCTTTAGAGCTCTGCCCCTCTTGGTTATATGGGGTGTTTGGATTGCCCGGAACTCCAACATTTTCAAAGGAACTCCACCCTCCCCTGAGCATACAGCAGCAAGTAGTGTTGCTATGTTGCCTAGTTTCTTTTCATAGAGTATCAACCCATCCTCTAGACAGCCTCAAGATGTGAGGATCGACAGTACCTCTCCCTGGGTTTTTTTTTTATGGAGCATCTCAACAAAATATCAGTGGGGGAGGAGGAATTCTCTATCTCTCACATTCACACTATTTTATCATGAATTTTGGTATTGGGCCAGGAACAAACAACTTTGTTGAATTATTGAGCCTCAAACCACTCATTGTATTTTCTATTGAAAAAGGCTAGCGGACTTTAAAATTTTATGGAGACTCTTTAAATGTCATAAAATAGATAAAATGCACACAGAGATGTTTAAATAAAATACTTGCTACATTGGTGGAAGACATACAACGTTTGCAGACAAATTTTGACTCTCTTGTTTGCCAACATGTCTACAAGGAAAACAATAAAGAAGCAGACCAGAGGTCGAAAGAGGGGATTAACATAGCTATGGGCCAGTGGAAAATAATCGAGTACCAAAATGAACAAGCAAATGAATATTTGCACAAGTATTTTTTGGATTAAACAAATCAATACTTTTTGTGATGAACAACACTATAAAGAGCAAGAATGTATATGGGAAAATCAGTGATCAGCAACAATTTTGTATATATATCATGCACACTAGATGAAGAAAGTAGTACCAACAAGACTAACAGAAGCATACTCATCAAAATTGGATACAACAATTTTACGGCTAAATCAGCCAACATAAGCATTCATGAAAAACAATAGATAGCTTCAGCTATAGACTACAATGTAATAGAATACACCAAGAGGTGTATCTGCAGAATGTAATTTTGTTATTATAGTAATAAAATTATTCTTTTTTCCCAAAGAAAAAAAATAAATCAAATAAAAATAAAACTAAATCAAATCAAATACATAAAATCAAATAAAATGCATACATAAATATTTACAAATAAAATAAAATTAAAAATTAAAATAAAATAAAAATTAAAATATCATAAAATAAAATAATTTATATATACAAAATTAGAATAAAATATTTACAAAAATTAATAAAATAATATAATATAATATAATTACAAATTAGGAAAATTAGGAACAAATTAGACAAGTCGAGGTTCCATGCCCCGGGTTCCACTAGCGAGGGTTTCGCACCTGGGGGTCAAAATTTAGAAAAATATGTATAGGGTAGGATTTGAAACACTGAGCATCATGGAGAGGAGTGGGGTCAGATGGAGATCGAGGATGTGGTGATCTAGCTATGACGAAGGAGGAGTGACGAGAGAGAAGAATGCCACTTCATGCAACGTTTTAACGTCACAAGTAGCGACAAATGGAAACAGGACATCAAATTTGACCAAGAGTGCATCACAGGTTAGTCCATTCAATATGTTCATGTTGGAGGGTATACATGCTCATATCGCAAGGAGCGATAACACGACCAGGTCAGGTAAAAGGTCTCTACATCTGGCCACTATGCGTGAATGCGATAGATAGATAGTAAGCATCAGGCGAAGGCTCAACAAGAACTCACAATCAAGAGGCTAAATGGCCTTATGGCATGGGTTTTGGCGAGAGGTAAGACCAAGAGAGAACCCAATGTAAACCAATCTGAAGAGGTTCAAGGACATGCTTGCAGGAAAGTTGTTTTTGACAGCCTTGGGGGATTCGGACCTCGAGACTACTGCAAGCGAAGGTATTCTACTTCCCAACAAGGAGAAGTCTGGGAAGAATCAAGTTCAAGGTAGCAGAAAAGGATAAACATATTTCCCCATAGGCGTCTCAAGTATGAAGTGGCCATGCGAACACAGTCCCCTACAAACTTGCTCCTGCAAAAACACAAGAATGATATTAGTCATGCGATCAAAAGAATACTTTTCAATACAATAAACAATATATTCCATGCCTATAAGACAATTTATAAGAGAGTGTTAGGTTGATTTATCAATAATATGGTGGATGTATATGAGTGTATTGAAACTACATGTGCCAAGTCTCAACTCAAGAGAAGGATCAACAACAAGTGATTTAGACTTAGAGTTTGAAATAGGTGATCAGAATCTGCATATGAAAGACTAAAGATGAAAAAATAAAGCACCAACATGCCAATAGTAAGATTCAAAGTTTGAGTTATTCAATCGGTACATGCAATAAAACAAACCATGTAGCAACCTCATATTACTAGGCACTTCAGAATCATCAAAAGGTCAAAAAATGACACATCAATTCCATCATACAAATTTCAACAAACATAACAATTCAATAAACATCAAGAAGACATTTGAAATCATCAGATAAAAAGGAAAAATCCACACCCATCAAAGACAATCACTAATCAAGATAAAACCCCCAACTCCCCCAATGTAGGAAGAGGGATAGTATTAGTTTCAAGCAATAGAGGATTAGGAAATAGGTCCAAATTTTAGTAGGGTTGGGGGGGGCTTTCCTTTCACTTTTACAAGAAAAATTAAAGGGGGGTTGTTGAGGTGACAACAGTTGGGAAATGGAATTGAGGAATAGATGGAATCAATTAAATAAGTTGACATGTAGAAACAAGGAATTATCATATCTGGTACATTTTTCACATTGAGACATATGTTGAAATTCAATATCTCTGTCGAGTTGAACACTTGTCCTGTCTTCACAATGGTATGGGCCATGGGTAGCCAATTTATCTAAAAATGTGTCCATTTTTATTTTCCATATAATCGATTCAACATCGCTATCAATATTTTGTTGGACACACCTACCACACTTAGAGGGGGGGGGTGAATGATTGTGGGGATCTTTTTCCCAAAACTTCCCTCTTACACAAAAAATCCTTAGTTAACATTCAACATTTTCTCATTACTCATTTTTGTCATTTATAATCAGTTATATGTGAATACATATCAGCAACATATATCAACAACATATCATCAACAAATCATCTCCACAAGGAACACAAAAAACGCAATATGTATGTACAATTTTTCCTTTTATTATGGACTTCAATCCGGGGTTTTTTTAGCAACAACTGAATAGAGTAAAACTCTACAAGAGAACCAGATCTATATGCAAGACTCAACTTACATTCTCAGCACCAACTAATATGAGGAAAAAATCCTCGACAGATATCAATCTGTCAACATAAACAAGTGCATCAACCATGCACCAACATGTGCCAAACAACCTGTAATCAACCTGTACCATAAACAAGTGCATCCAACCATGTGCCAAGTATATACCAATAATGTGTCAACTACTCATCAACAATGAATCATCAATATGTACCAACATCATCAACTATACACCTCATGTATGTGCCAACTCATCAATTGCTTGTCTCAACCCTGACTAGTTTTGGATTAGTCAACAACCACAACTTGAAATAATCATAACTTTGTACTTGTAATGAATAAAGATATGAAACTGATATACAATGTTATTCAGAATGTTTTATGCAATTCCTCCAGGTGGAACTACTTGGAACCTCTCAAAAAATGAGTTATAGCAAAAATGGCATACCTTGCTGAATTATGGCTTATTCTAGAGAGCGACATTGTAGAGCGTGCACCGCAAAAAATATTAATTAAATTGATATGAAACTATTATACAAATTACTATAGACCATACCCTAACCAACACATTTGGTCTCACTAAATTTTTATCTGTTATGAAGAAGTTATGACATTTTTACCCGAAACACCTGTTTTTGACTAGTTTCAGGACTAGCCACAAACCCTATTTTCCACAGAGTGTAACTCCCAAAATACAACGAACCACAAGATAATTTTTTTACCACAGATACTTGGGTATGTTTTCTCAATGTAATGGAAATTTCATGGTCTGAATCATTATAGAAAAAAATTTATAGCGAAAATGGTGAGATGACCTATAAATAGCATACCTTAGAAAGCATCATCAAAAGAATTTATCCTCCCTTCAATTCCGACCCTCTTTTCTTCACCTTCCTTCTGAAATTAGGCTTAGATATCCTTGGTTACCTCATTCACCTATATATATTCAATATTCTTAAGTGTTCCACACCAAAAATGCTCAAGAAGCTCTCCATCAATACTCCAAAAGATATTCTCACAAGAAGCTCTCCATTGATCCACAAAAAGGATGATCTACAAGAGACCATTGCTATATTATTTATACTTTCATCCACTAGGTCACTTAACCCATTTCTAGGTCACTTAACCTATTTTCCTTATTTTAGGGTTAACCACTTTCCATAAATAGAAATTTCTCCATTATTTTATCATTTAAATATTCCTTCTTGATTTTCTCATCTTACTTTATCATTTCTT
>WSFP011551112.1:0-11318 GCA_009831015.1 Picea engelmannii
CATAACAAAGCTATACAGCTAGAGATGGATTTTTTTTGGAAGCTAGGTTACAAAGTTGTTAGTCTATCAGAACCGAATGTGATACAATTTAGAAGCATGTCCAAGACTAAGCTATCAATAATTTGAGAGATTCATAGCGACAGTTTTATAAAGAGGAAAAAAAAATTAAAGACTGAAAATTTAACAAACTAGAAAAAACTGAGTCTAAAAATAAATATAAATCAAAGTAAAAACTTAGCAGGAAATGAAAGAGAATTTTTTTTTTTATTTATATACAAGGAGAGATATGCCATGGAGGCTAGCTGGTGTAGTGTTTCAATATTTGGCCATTTCTTGGAAGGAATTACACTTCCCCTTCAAGCGTTTGTAACTGTTAGGTTCCTTGGCCAATTTTCTCTTTGATCATAAAGGGCCCAAGCCATAACTATTGGAATTTTGAATTTTTTCCTTTATCCTCATGCGACTTGTCCCATTTGAGGACTAGATCTCCAACTTGGAAATCTTTCTCACCGAAAAAATTCTTATCAAACTAACACTTAATGGTCTAATGATGGGTTTCAAATTTGCATTTTTCCTTGGCATGATTTTATTCTAAGTTCATCAAGGTATCAATATGTCGTTGGATGATGAGACATTCCCTCCCATGAGACTGTTGGGTGAGTTGTACGGAAGGAAGGTAGATGTTTGTAGGTAAAATAAATTCTTTCCCATAAACAATAAAATAAAGAGAGTTCCCTATCGAGGCCTTAAGGGTGATGCTGTCGACCTAGAGGGAATTGGGTAAAGCGTTATGCCAATTTCTCTAGTGATCAACTACAATTTGCTTAAGGATTCAGATCAAGTTATTGTTTGTGGACTCAACCAAAACATTTCCCTGAGGGTAATTGTTGGATGCATATTTCAAATTAATCCCCGTTTCCAGAGAAAACTCAGACAATTTTAGTGATGATAAATACGTTGCATTGTAAAAAAAAGAGATTTAGGAACTCCAAACCGGGTGACAATGTGTTGTTCAAGGAAATTTATTACCACTTCATCGTTCATTTTAGTAAGGGGTGTTGCTTCAATCTAGGGTTCTTCAACAACAATAGGTTGAAGCGGAACAACTGTCTTATACTCTTTCCCTCCAAATTTTTGGCATGTATCACAACTTCGTGAATATGAATGAGCATCCTTAAACAATGTAGGCCAATAATATCCAACTCTAAATATCTTGTGAGATGTTGTATCTCCTAAACAATGTCCACCTGTTGGTCCATCAACCATGTATTTAAGGACTCTGTCAACATCTTGTTTTTCGAGGCATCAAAGTAGTACTCCATAATAGTTCTTTCGAAACAAAATTCCATGCACCAAATAATATTGTAAAGATTTCAATCTGAGTTCCCTTTTCTACTTGGAATTGAGTTTCTCTAGATTTATACCATGTTGAAGGTAATACTTGAGATCATTATAATATGAGTCTTCAACAGTTGGAATTTAAGGAACCTATTGTGTATACATATTTGGCTCATCTTTCCATCCATCCTCTTCTTGATTTTCGTCACCCTTATCTTGTGTCACTAATTTTCAAAGGCCTTGAGCATTAATGATGTTGGTTGGTTTAAATTCCAGGTCATATTCTTGCAGGGTTGTCATCCAATTACCTTGTCTTCTCCCAATGCCCTTTGGAAAAAAATGGATCTGACCTATAGATGAGGGACGATGACTTTCGTGTGGTTCTTTAAAATGTAAGGTCTGAACTATTTGATTTATTTGTGGACAACAAAGGTTTTCTTATCCACTAATGGATAGTTTAGTTCAACACCTTGTAATCCAGTGCTCATGAATGCAACAGGGTATTAATTTCATGCTCATCCTTTTGTGTGAGCACTTGTATGAGGGAATATTCAAACACAAAGGTATATCAAGAAGTCCTTAGTGAAATCTAAACTTCATAGGGATGGTGCGACAACTATAGTGTCTTTGATGTTTTCAAAAGCCTCTTTCTCAATGGATTTCCATTTGAATTGAACATCTTTCTTAATCATCTGTTGAAGCGGTTTATCTATTTCAGAAAAGTCTAGAACAAATATTCTTACAAAGTTTATCTTGTTGAATAAATATTGCATTGACTTCTTGCTATGTGATGGATGAATTTACATAATATATTTTGTTCTTTATGGGTTCATAGAGATTCCATGTTTGGAAATCACATGCCCTAATAGTATACCTTCTGAAAAAAGAAGAAGATGGTATTCTTGGGATTCAATGAGATCCCATACTTTCTGCATCGTTCAAATATCTATTTTAGATGTCTTTAGTGATCTTCCCTTTTTTTTGAATAAATTGTGACATCGTCGAGATAGACCAACACATTTTGACTGATTAATCTTTTGAAACAAATATCCATATCCCTTTGAAATGTAGAGCCTGCATTTACTAAACCAAAGGTCATCCTCCTTTATGCATATGTTCCCCGTTTAGTTATGAATGTGGCTTTCAATCAGCCTAGTTCTAGAACGATAACTTGGTTATATCTTGAAAAACCCTTGAAATAGATAGAACCTCTTGGAGCCAGAGACAAGTTGCAAGATATGTTCTATGGGGGGAACTGGGTATTTATCTTTGTCAGAAGCCCATTTCGAGTTATGAAAATCTATGCATATCCTAATTTCTCTCGAATTATTTCTTATGGGAACCATATTCGACACCCAAGTTGAATGACGAATCTTGAAAATGATTAAGGCATCTAACAGTTTCTTCATTTACTTCTAGATAAGTGGTTCAAGAGTTGCATGCATTTTTCTAATATTTTGTTGGAATGGATTGCCACCTTCTTTAATTAGGATCACATGTTCAATTATTTGGGTTTCATAAGTCTTCATATTATCATAATTCCATTCAAATGCATTGTGATACTTCTTGAACATTTGTATAAATGTGTACTTTTATGCCTATGAAAAACCGGTGCTTAGGTTGACATACTTGGGTTGTTCATAGGTCACTAGATTGACCAAAAAATGCATCATGGTTGAACTATTAGTCTTTGGATAAACATGTCTTCTAAACTTAGTTTGTAATTCAAATAGCTTCTTGTATATCCGTACATTCTTCAGGAAACAATTTTCTTTTGCTTTACTTGTCTCTTCCTGATAATTATGAAGATCTTATTAATGAGTTTCATTGTCAATTATAGAATATTGGAAGGCATTTGAGCTGGCGGGGAAATTGATAATTTGAATATCATTATTTAATACTTGCAAGTTACTGATGTTATCTGATATTCAAGGCCTACAAAATCATTTCAATGGGAAAACCATAATTAGGATGCATGAACCTAGATGTTGCATTCACCAATATATATGTGTAAATATTTCGAGTACGAGGTATATAAGTAATATTGAATGTGTTAAAAGAGTATATCAAATTCCATACCTCTTGTTGATATTCTTTTAGATGCGGTGATAGGAAATGAATGGTATTTCTTACTTGTCAAACGATTATTTATGAATCACCAAATACTTTAAGGCACTTCACCTTAAGTTCGATGGCCTTTTTCATACCTTGGACCAAGGATTCGTATTATGGAATTTTATTGGTTCATTCAAATTCTAGGCAATAGGGTATGGGCGTCTTACATTGTTTAGGATCGATCAATACACATCCTGCCTCAACTCCTTCTTATGACCTGGAGTCATCAAAGAACATGGACCACATGTTAGAAATATTAGTTTTGTTATTTGTGCTAAAACCTAAGTTAGTTAATATGGTACAAGAGTTGTTATGTGTTTGTGGAAGGAGTTCTAATTGCAAATCTGGTTGTATTTCAGATGTTTGCACTTCATAAAAACGGTGATCAGTTTCCCAAAAATAATTACCTATAACAGTGTGATAAAAGATGATGGGTTTGTTTTTACCTTCAAGCTCAATTACCATGTACCTCATGTGAGATTCGATGTCTACATGGATCTAGTTTGGTTTACCTTTATAAGGAATCCATAGATGGGACCAATCAGTTGAAAAATATCCTTGAAGTTTAGCTACCCAGTCTTTGCTTAACAATAAACCATAACTTTCAGGTATATAAACCACAACAATATCAATAACTTGATGTACTCTAGGTTCATATGCAATCCTAATTAATACGTCCTTAAGTTATCCTTTCACTTTGACATTTGTTCTATCTAATTGTATAGTTCTTGTTTTGGTTAAATGAGGGACAACATTGATATTTTGACAGACTACATAAGGCATGATGATTGAGGAGGCACTAGAGTTAGCTAAGCAATTGTGTACATTGAAATTGAAAATTTCATATGTAACCAAGAAAGGAGGTACCTGAGATTTCAAGTGCACACCTATACTTGTTGCATTTATGGAAGCCTCAATTCCCACCTGGTGGATTTATTTTTCTCCAACAATTTTAGGAATATTGTTAGTAGCTTCCATGATTTTCTTCTGAGAATTATTATCTTTAAAAGACTCACAAAAAATATTGTGTTATTGTGGTAATGATAATATATCAAACATGGAGATATTGGATTTTTTTTTTCTTCATATATTCTATGACGTTGTAGCCTAGATATTTCCTTTTTGGTCTTCTTATTGTTGGGTTTGATTGTGTGCCACTAGTCTTGTTTTTTGGTGCAACATTGTTGGATTTGGCATCATTTATAGTTGGGTTGGATGTATTTGGTTTTCTTCTATTAGTTGGAGCAACCGAATTAGTTTTATTCTTGTCTTTTTTCTGGGTCAGAATACTTGGTTTTAGATTAGTGATAGGAGGGGTAATCTTCCTGAGTGGAACACTAGTTTCTTGAGAAGAGGAAGTGTTAGGAACTGGACCTTTGTTGCACAAGTTGTAATATATAGGGACAACCTTCACTAGTGGTGTATTTTCTACAAAACATTCTCTATTTTCTCATCGTATGAGTCTATACACCAGTCCCAAAGGAACATAACAACATCTGAGGGAGGTTCCTTAATGGTATCATCATTCACTATGTCACTTGGTTGTTCATCATTCAAACTTTTCTGATCTAATAGTTGATTTATAACCAAGGTCATGGAATTTACCTATTGAGGACATGTCTTCTCATAATGATTTTGTTGGTGATATGATAAAAAAATATATTTACCGAAGCTATCTAGATTTAATGTGACTTGAGGAGATTTGGGTTGTATGGGAGGGTTATTGTTCCTCTTAAAAAATGGGCATAAAGTTCTAGGTCTTGAATATCCTTCATCAAAATTATTTTTGAGATATATGACTTCATTTGACAATTTCTTGACTAACTTCACCATGTTGTCAATATCCTTGGGTTCCTTTTCAGGATACTTTGTTAGAAGTAAAGGTTTCTTTCCTTCTGACCTAGTTTCCTCAGAGTGTGGGTGTTGTTCATATGGGGATAACTCCCTTTCTTTAGTTTCATCTTCATCAAAATTCAAAGCCAAAGTTTCCTTGTTAGCTCACTTAAAAAACATGTCTATGGAAGGGATAAGATTCGTAGTGTAGTATTCAATGGCTAAGGATTGTGAAGGAGTTGTGTCAATAGTAAACTAAGTTAGGACTATAAGAAATCGTTGAATGAAATCCTTCACCTTTTCCCTTTTATCCATTTTAATGGCTCCTAATTCTTTTTACAAGGATGTGGTTCTTCTCCATTAACCAATTTTTTTAATAAAGACATTTTCAAAGTCTTCCCAACATGTTATGGAATCAGGTGGAAGGATAAAGTATGAGGTATATGCTATGCTAGAGAAAGTGTAATATAACATCCTACATACCACATCTTCATGCTTGAAATTTAGAAAATGAGTGGCTAAGAAGAAGTTTTTTATATGATCTTCGGGTGAGCCAGGTCCATCCAGATCAAACTTTGAAAGGACCTTGTCAGATTTCTTAGGCATTTCATGTAAGGTTCCTATTAAATTTAGATATTTGTTACCCCCAAAACTAGGGGTAATTAAGGGGATCATGTCTCTATTCCCACAGTGATCTAGATTATTTTCGACACGAAATGAGAGCAGAGATATAATAAGGAAATGCACAGAGATATCGCAAATATTCAATAATATAACAGAAATGTATCAAAGATGCAACCATAAACATAGATATATAGTAATACATGATTTCTATTAATGAAAGAAATGTATAGAGACTATAAAAATACAGAGTGAAAGACTCGCTAGAATGGTGGCAACTTATCTCTGAGAAGAGATGTGACGGCTACTCGCATTCTCAAGAATATGATTACAATGAGGCTATGAAGGCCTTTTTACAATAAACAAGAATTCCAAAATTCCTAGACATCCAAAAACCTAACCCTAGGAGATGAAGCGTCAAAAGTCATGTGGGCCCCGTTTCGGTAATTAGTGCATCAACTTCCCAGGGTCGTAACTTTTGCATACAATCTCTGTTTTAGGCGTATGATAGCCCGTTGGAAAGGTATCGTCGAGGAGATTCATTTATGTGAAATATTGAATTAATTTTCATATTGAAAACTTGTTTTCCCAAAAAAAATCGTTTAGGGCCTCAAAATGGCCCCAAAAGTTAAAAACTGCTAAAAATAGTAAATTTCCAAAATTGCCAGAAAATTGTTTTGAGCCAGTTGGAAAAGGTGGGTGGCGACTAATATCCACCTAGATCAATCCTCCCTCATTAGGAAGCAATGGTATCCATTGCGTTGAGTGCCCGGGGGAGAGGAAAAAGCGTTTGCTGAATCTGAATCTTGGTGAGTTGCTTGCCTTGTTGGAGACGTCACACTACTCAGTTTGTGTAAGTTTGTCACGAACATGTTGAGGTTGAGGCTGTTCAACAAGTTGAGATACATGAGAGGACATTGTGCAGAAGAAATATTTTCACTTTGTTGCAGCTTTGTCGACCTGCTTCTGTTGGATAG
Organism: Picea engelmannii; assembly: GCA_009831015.1. Taxonomy (NCBI): domain Eukaryota; kingdom Viridiplantae; phylum Streptophyta; class Pinopsida; order Pinales; family Pinaceae; genus Picea; species Picea engelmannii. The sequence continues at coordinate 6,885 of WSFP011551112.1, forward strand.
AAGGTGCTTGGGGTGAGGTTGTAGTGGTTGCAGTGTCCTTCTATTCTTCTTTTGAACAGATTGTGAAGAAACTACATTTTGCAGTATGAGATACTACCTTGCGACACTTTTTAGGTGGAACAATAGTTGGAACTACCTTTGGTATTCTGTAGAGATGACCCCTAGAGAAACAATGACACTACGAGGTCGAGATTCATAAACAGCATGGCGATTCCACATATATGGTTGGCCCAAGAGAAAATCACAGACATCCAGTGGGGAAACATCACATAATACCTCATCCTTGAAGGGTTGGATGTCATATGACAATCGACATTGTTGGTTGACATGGAGATCTCATCCTTGGCAAATCCACCCTATGTTGTATGGTTGCAGATGTGGTGTTGTCAACAATCCCAACTGTTTGACGACCTCTGCTGAGATGAGGTTTTTCTGTCTTCCGCTATCAACAATAAAATGTAGCGGGGTCCCCTTCACCCACATCTGTGAATGAAAAAGGAGCTCCCCTTCTTTAGGATCTGTTGGTTCTTCTGGTTGAATTGTTGCGGTCGCGATAATAGTAGTGGGGTCTGCATCGATGATCTGTCTTTTACCAGTATTTTCAGAATCAGATTCTGAATCAGGGTTCGGGTCCTTGTCTTTGATCTTGGTCACCAATGACTGTTTTGAGCGACATTCATCGGTGTTGTTCCAGGGGATTTTGTGGAAATCGCACCATTTTCTGATGTCCTTCTTTGTCTTCCCATGACCCTTCTTTTCCTATGTCTTGGATTGGTTTTCAGGAGACTGTTTGTTAGGGATGTCTTTTTCATACTTTGTTTGTTGCATATTTGTAGACCCGAACTACCATTTGTTCTTGTGCTTAAATTTTTTCTCGATTTTAACAACATATCGATAAGCAACACCGAGTGATGAGATGTCCAGAAAATCCATTTCAATCTGGATGTATCTGTGTAGAGCCCCACAATATTTCAGAACCAAATTTCATTCGGAGTCTTTGATACCCAGCTTGGTGTGCAAGGTATGGAAGGTATTGGTGAACTCTGGAACTGCTTGGCCCCTCTCTTGCCGTAATGTGGTCCTCATAGTTGCCAACAAGGTAATATTGTTCCTTTACCGCATCCACAAAAACATCCCAAGTGGGATCGGCCCCATATATTTCAGACTCCTCTGTGGAACTCTACTCCCAATAATTTTCCCACCAATGTTTGACATGGGGGAGAGCTTTAAGGAGTGTGAAGGTGATATTTTCTTTGTCGAAAAATTTGTGAACATAGAAATAACCTTCTAGCAAATTTAACCATTTATCTAGGGCTTTTGCATCTATCTGTCCTTCAAATACGGAATATCAAATTTAACTTGTACCTTGAAAGGTGAGGTGCCTCCAAAGTGGCCTCTTGATGAAGATGTGTCTGTTGCTATCGACAAGTGTTGAAGGATGTGAGAAAAATTCTCCATCATTTCGTCCCTCTGTCACATGAGAGCTTGTTCAAGCAACATACGGATAGGATCGTCTAATCCGTCCTTTTTCTTTTCTTCAGCCATTGAGGGTTTCTTGGATGTGTGAGAGTGATTGTCTTCAAGAGAGACAAGATCGAGACCCAACTTTCTATACTCGCACCTCATCGGGGACATGCACTGAAAAACGATCAAGACCAGCCTGCTCTGATACCACTGATATGGATTATTTTTGGCACGAAATGAGAGCAGCGATATAATAAATAAATGCACAGAGATATCGCAGATATTAAATAATATAATAGAAATGTATCAGAGATGAAACCATAAACACAGATATAAAATAATACACAATTTCTATTAATGAAATAAATGTACAGAGACTGTAAAAATACAGAGTGAAAGACTCGCTAGAATGGCGGAAGCTTATCTCTGAGAAGAGATGTGACAGCTACTCGCATTCACAAGAAGATGATTACAATGAGGCTCTGAAGGCCTTTTTACAATAAAGAGGAATGTCAAAATTCCTAGACATCCAAAAACCTAACCCTAGGAGATGAAGTGTCAAAAGTCATGTGGGCCCCATTTGGGTAAGTTAGTGCATCAACTTCTCGTGGTCATAACTTTTGCATACGATCTTTGTTTTAGGCGTATGATAGCCCGTTGGAAAGGTATCATCGAGGAGATTCATTTTAGGTGAAATATTTAACTTCCATATTGAAAAAAAATTTCCCAAAAAACATCGTTTAGGGCCTCAAAATGGCCCCGAAAGTTAAAAACTGCTAAAAATAGTAAATTTCCAAAATTGCCAGAAAATTGTTTTGAGCGAGTTGGAAAAGGTGGGTGGCCACTGATATACACCTAGATCAATCCTCCCTCCTTATGAAGAACTGGTCTCCATTGCGTTGAGTGCCCAGGGGAGAGGAAAAAATGTTTGTTGAATATGAATCTTGGTGAGTTGCTTGCCTTGTTGGAGACGTCACACTGCTCAGTTTGTGTAAGTTTGTCACGAACATATTGAGGTTGAGGCTATTCAACAAGTTGAGATACATGAGAGGATAGTGTGCAGAAGGAATCTTTGCACTTTGTTGCAGCCTTGTCGACCTGCTTCTGTTGGATAGAAGGTGCTTGGGGTGAGGTTGTAGTGGTTGCAGTGTCCTTTTGTTCTTCTTTTGAACAGATTGTGAAGAAGCTACATTTTGCAGTATGAGATACTACCTTGTGACACTTTTTAGGAGGAACAATAGTTGGAACTACCTTTGGTATTCTGTAGAGATGACCCCCTAGAGAAACAATGACACTACGAGGTCAAGATTCATAAACAACATGGTGCTTCCACATATATGGTTGGCCCAAGAGAAAATCACAGACATCCAGTGGGGCAACATCACATAATACCTCATCCTTGAAGGGTTGGATGTCGTATGACACTCGACATTGTTGGTTGACACGGAGATCTCGTCATTGGAAAATCCACCCGATGTTGTATGGCTGCAGATGTGGTGTTGTCGACAATCCCAACTGTTTGATGACCTATGTTGAGATGAGGTTATTATAGCTTCTGCTATCAACAATAAAATGCAGTGGGGTCCCCTTCACCCACATCTGTGAATGAAAAAGGCGCTCCCCTTCTTTAGGATCTATTGGTTCTTCTGGTTGAATTGTTGCGGTCGCGATAATAGTAGTGGGGTCTGCATCGATGATCTGTCTTTTACCAATATTTTCATAATCAAATTCTGAATCAGGGTTCGGCTCCTTGTCTTTGATCTCGACCACCAATGACTATTTTGAGCGACATTCATCGGTGTTGTGCCAGGGGATTTTGTGGAAATCGCACCATTTTTCGATGTCCTTATTTTTCTTCCCATGACCCTTCTTTTCCTGTTTCTTGGATTGGTTTTCGGGAGACTGTTTGTTAGGGCCTTATTTGTAATACTTTGGTTGTTGCAGATTTGCAGACCCGAACTCCCATTTGTTCTTGTGCTTAAATGTTTTCTCGATTTTAACAGCATATCGATAAGCAGCACCGAGTGATGAGATGTCTAGAAAATCCATTTCAGTCTGGATGTATCTGTGTAGAGCCCCACAGTATTTCAGAACCAAATTTCATTCGGAGTCTTTGATACTCAGCTTGGTGTGCAAGGTATGGAAGGTATTGGTGAACTCCGAAACTGCTTGGACCCTCTCTTTCCGTAATGTGGTCCATCTCATGTACTGGTCCTCATAGTTGCCAACAGGGTAATATTGTTCCTTTACCGCATCCACAAAAACATCCCAAATGGGATCGACCCCATATATTTCAGACTCCTCTATGGAAATATACTCCCAATAAGTTTCCCACCAATGTTTGACATGGGGGAGATCTTTAAGGAGTGTGAAGGTGATCTTTTCTTTGTCGAAAAAATTGTGAACATAGAAATAACCTTCTAGCAGATTTAACCATTTATCTAGGGCTTTTGCATCTATCTGTCCTTCAAATATAGGAATATCAAATTTAACTTGTACATTGAAAGGTGAGGTGCCTCCAAAGTGGCCTCTTGATGAATATGCACCTGTTGCTATCAGCAAGCGTTGAAGTATGTGAGAAAAATTCTCCATCATTTCGTCCCTCTGTCACGTGAGAGTTTGTTCAAGAACAGACTGATAGGATCGTCTAATCCATCCTTTTTCTTTTCTTTAGCCACTGAGGGTTTCTTGGATGTGCGAGAGTGATTGTATTAAAGAGAGACAAGCTCGAGACCCAACTTTATATACTTGCACCTTGTCGGGGACATGCACTGAAAAACGATCAAGAGCAGCCTGCTCTGATACCACTGATCCGGATTATTTTCGGCACGAAATGAGAGAGGAGATATAATAAATAAATGCACAGAGATATCGCAGATATTCAATAATATAACAGAAATGTATCAGAGATGCAACCATAAACACAGATATAAAATAATACACGATTTCTATTAATGAAATAAATGTACA
>WSFP011551127.1:0-11317 GCA_009831015.1 Picea engelmannii
AGTTAGGGTTGTTGACTAATCCAAAACTAGGCATGTGAGACTAAAGAAAAGTTTGATGAAAATGCTAGTCTCTTATTTTTAAAGTTAAGGACAGTTTGCAAGAATGTGATCATATACACCAGGTCTATTACAAAGCTACAAAACAAATTTGGATGATAAAATTGATGAGGGATTTTGGTTGAGGTACATGTTGAGTACATGGTTGAGACAAGTAGTTGATGAGTTGGCGCACATACATGAGGTGTATAGTTGATGATGTTAGTACATATTGATGAGTCATAGTTGACGAGTAGTTGACACATGATTGGTACATACTTGGCACATGGTTGGATGCACTTGTTTATGGTACAAGTTGATTACAAGTTGGTGCATGGTTGATGCACTTGTTTATGGTACAGGTTGATTATAGGTTGGTGCATGGTTGATGCACTTGTTTATGGTACATGTTGATTATAGGTTGGTGTATGGTTGATGCACTTTTTTGTGGTACAGGTTGATTATAGGGTGGTGCATGGTTGATGCACTTGTTTATGGTACAGGTTGATTACAGGTTGGTGCATGGTTGATGCACTTGTTTATGGTACATGTTGAGTATAGGTTGATGCATGGTTGATGCATGGTTCAGATTTATTGGTACAGGTTTACAGTGGTATATCTCACAGTGATAGTGTGACAATGGTTCCATCATTCTACTTCTACTTTAGGGTGGCAGGATGGGGCAAGGACAGGTGGTTATAGCCACCTTCTGGTTGTAGCTGGAGAACATTGGGGGTTGTAGCCTCCTTCTGGTTGTAGCCAGAGATTTGGGGAGTTGGAGCTTCCCTCAGGTTATAGCCTAAGAAACTAGGGGGTTGGAGCCTCCTTCCAGTTGCAGCTGGAAAACAAAGGAAGTTGGTGCTTCCAATGAATGTAATTCTTCAAGACATATAAGAAAAATCATTCCGTGGTTTTCTCCCAATTTGGGTTTCCATGTAAAACATTGGTGTATTGTGTATGTGTGTGATTGTTTATTTATTACGGCTCATTATTGGATAATAATTCTACATTGATATAACATTTGAAGAAAAAGGATTATAATTACATTATTACTGATTCACCCCCTCCCTCTCAGTAATCCAACAATTCCCCTGAGCCCAAAAAATTATAAAACACAACTTAGGAGAACTCTTCTAGTTTGTAGACTAGAGTGTACATTTTTTGTAATTAGTCTATTCAGTCCGAAAAAGGGGTAAACTTGTGTCGAACAGAGGTTTCTTGAGATCCATTTAACAAGCGTAAAAGAAACAAGATCAGTCGACAATCTTTTCAATTTTAAGGAGTCTGAAAAGAGATTAACTATGGACTCCATGATGTTCTTTGTGAGAAGCATATAAGATAGGGGTCTCGCTAGAAATGGACATAATGAGAAAGAGTAAGAAGTATGAAGTTCAAATGAAAACTCATGGCGAGACTAAACAGGACCCCCGAGCCTACAAACAGACTTGCAGCATGAGTACCAGAATGAAAAAGGATTATATACTAAAGATCCCATGGAATATAGGCTCTACCATCAGTCAAACGATGTTTTAAGAAGAGAGAAAGGTTTCACCATTCATTGATGGGGTTGACCCTAGTTTTAGACGGTAATGGTAACCAATAATGCAATAGTTTGAGTGAAATGCACCCTAACCTAAATGCGAGTTATAAACACATTACCTGCCCAGAGTCTTGTACAAGGCTCGACCAAGAGATGATAAAGGTATCAGAGAAAAATTCCTAAGACCTGCAAAATAGACGATAATGCTACAAAATTTGATCATTAGTTGAAAATTTGGAGAAAATCAGGAAACTTTAGAAAATGGGTTTTCAAAATTTTAATAAAATTTTGAATAATTGCCCAATTACCATTCTAATTTTACCATTTCACCCAAATAATTACCAAAGTGACAAAAACCATTGGAGATAAAATTGTAAAAGCACGAAGCTTGGAGCAACTCCACTACTTGCCACCTTCAACAAGTAAGTATTCCATACTTATCTTGCATTTCAATTCTTCATTTTTTAATTTTTTTCCAAAAATCAAGTTTCAAGTCACTTTAACAAACTCGAACCTATGCATCCATGGGTTGTCTTAAGGTAACCCACAGATATTTGTAGCTAGTGGAAACACCAGTCACAGATATCTAACCCGGATTATTTTGAGAACGACATGAAGACAATAATATAATTGATATATAACAAGGAAATACATAGAGATAATGTGGAGAACACAGAAATACAGTGGAAACCAACTTATATTAATGAACAAGAGAGAAAAATATTGTAGAACACAAATTGGAAAAATGGGGTAGCCTATCTTTGAAAAGAAAGGGATGTTGGCTACACTTCATTCACAACAAGATTTACATCGCACTCCATTGCATGATTAAAGAGACTCATTCACCTCAATTATATATGAGAGAATGAGAGGAGAACAATTCCCATGATGCATGTGGGATACATTGGTTTAAGTTTATAAAAGTCCATAGGCATGTAAAATACTAAGAATTCCCGAGCGGTCACCCATCCTAGTACTACTATATCTCGAGCATGCTTAACTGCAAAGTTCTAATGGGATATGTTACATTAACGCTATGTTGCAGGCATGTACATAAGACCACTAGGAAATCATTACATGATGTCTATAATTAACAAATGAAGATGGCATTACATTCCATTCTAGATCAAAAGGGTGAATATCATGATTTATCAAAACCACATGCTCAAAATGGTGATTTAGTGGAAAAGGTGGATTGCCACCGAGATCCATCTAGATCAATATCCATGATTTTTCTAAAGAAAAGATGCGGATGCACAGAAAGGAAAATAAAAAATCAAAAACTGACTCAAAAACGTTTTGGAAAATGACAGGATGTCCATTCTTTGGAGATAATCTGAACATTAGGAGTTGGATCGAGTGGTGTTTGATAACGATGAGGCTAAGCAAGCTTTTCATTATTGCGGAATGTACAATATTTTTCCAAATTGGCGGCATGAGAGCACAAAGGAGATTACTAAATATCCTAATTGACTACTAGAACCTGGATGTTGATGAATTCATGCTCGTTGAATAGTATTTAACCATCAAGGTCGAAGACATTTACTTCATTACTGGTCTATCGAGGAGAAGGGAAGTATCAAACTTCCAATCTTGGGGAGGAGGTTGGATTATAAATGATTTTATCAACGAGTATTGCATTACTGGTATCAAGAAGGGATCACAAGTTCCAATCAAACAAATAACCAACTTGAGCCTCTGATTCATTCTATGCACCTTGGTTCGGATCATGGGATCCAACTCTTTGCACTTGGAATCATGGGAACAAATGCATTATGGGGTTGAATTCCTATTCCCTATTATGTATGACTAGAGTACCACTATGTTGAACAATATGAAAGCACAATTAACAAACTACAATCTTAGGAAGGCAAAGAACTTATGTGTCAGAAGTGTCCTATGTACTTTCTTATTTGAGTGGGTTCCCATGATAATCCCATGAACATAGATACGAGAACACTTACGACCATGAACAACCATGGTCCATTGGACTGATCTCATAGCTTGCTTAGGAGGTGAAAAAATGTCCAAGCCTTTTGATGACGACTTCTTTAGTTGGTGGGAGTGACAAACTCCCTTCATCGAGGACTACCCATATGTGGGTATCGACTTCACCAATAATATGGATGTCATCATCCCTGTCAGAGACGAGCTATAGGACATAGGTAACCTTTCATTTTTGTGTTATTTAATTTTTAATTTTTGAAAATATAACAAATTATATATTTTTGTGAGATCCAAAATACTGACAAGTACCTTTCTTCTATGCAGACATAGCACTTGTGAAACCAAAAAATGTCCCTGCAAAATAGTCGGCAAGGCATAGAGGAGGTGATACTGAGTGATGACGCAGCAAGGACTTTGTGTAGTGTGGGTCGGAACTTTGATGCCCTCATGCGCAATGTGCCTATGGTGACCATTGACAACCTCCCTGTCGGCATGCAACAACATGTCGTAGGAGTATCCATGCCATGGGTCCCATTTTTATGGCGTTTGGAAAACATCATAGTTTTTTATTATAGAGTGCACCGACCTCAAGCCTAGACAGATTATGTTCTCATAGCACATTTTTTTACTTTTATAACTTTATATGAATTTTTAGGGATAGGATGCATCGTACTTTTCACTTGATGGATCTCATTTGTGTGTGTGTGTGTGTGTGTGTGTGTGTGTGTGTGTGTGTGTGTGTGTGTGTGTGTGTGTGTGTGTGTGTTTTGTGCATTATATACATTTTGTGTTTTACTTTGCAAAAGTAAATACATACTTGTGTTTGTGTGTGATTTACTTTACTGATGATATGCATGCCAATATAACAGATAATTAGCATAAGAAATAGCTAACTCATTAGCTCTCCTAGGAACATGTTCATAAGTAATGAACTCAAAAGAACATTCGAGAATACGTACCCTAAGGAATAACCGCAATAGCATCAGATATTGAACTCGATATACACCATTTAATTGTAAAACTACCAATTGGGAATCCCTGAACAGTTGAAGGTGATAAATATCATATGAAAATACATCTCACACAATATCAATAACAATGTTATATTAAGAAACATTGTTGGTAGTTTCCCTAAGATACACACCTCCAGTGGACACTAACTTCCTAGAAGGTGAATAACTCACCTAAGCAGCGGATGCTAGGTGTCAAGTATGGCGACTGGCACCATCAGAAAATCTGAAGTAAATCAATGACTCCTCGGGCATCTGCAACATAACAGAAGAACATCAATTACTAACGCAACAAAAGGAAAAAAAATGTAAAAAAAGATACATACAATATAAACAATAAAATACAAGAGCGCTAATGCTCAAACCCTCAGGCCTAAGCATAGTACTTCTTCAAGTAGAGCACATTTCTAGGATCTAAAAACACATTTTCATCAAAATCCGTGAGCTCATAGGATTCTTTCTCTAAAACCCATCGCACAACATAAGGACCAAAATACATGGGGTTAAACTTTCCTACCCCTAAGGCATCCTTGTCTTGATCGTAGACCAACACAATATCTCCCTCAAAGAACACCCTAGGATGGATAGACTTATTGTACTAGTACTTGAATCATTTCTTATGCCCTTTGTTTGATAAATATCCAACTCGATGTTTCTCATCGAGATGTTCAAGGTAAAATAAGCGTTCTTCAAGTTGAGCCATGTCCGGAAGGAGCCCGACTACTATCTTGAGTGAAGGAACTTCACATTCAATAGGAAAAATTTCTTTCACTCCATGAACAAGTTGGAATAGTGAGAATCCAGTGGTAGTTTTCGCTAAGGTCCGGTAAGCCCACAAGGTTGGGTAAAGCATCAAGTGCCAGTTCGTTTGAATTGAATTAACCATTCTTCTTAATATTTTTTTTAATGACTTGATGAAGGCTTCAACTTGACCGTTATCCTGGGTATATTAATGAGATGAGTGTTCCTTCCTAAATCCTAGTTTCAATAATGACTATGACATCATGTGGTTCTTAAAATGACTTCCATGGTCCATGATAATCTCTCTAAGAATCCTGAACCTAGCTATGACCTGGTTGAGTATGAATAGTGTTTTTGTCTCCCCATCATTAGAAGAAGTTGGCATAGCCTTGGCCCACTTAGTAAAGTAATCGATGGCTATGATGATATAATGATTCCCCCTAGCCGAAGTCAGGTGACATGTCATAAAATCAACCCACAATTGGTGAAGGGGCCAACAGTGATGACCAGAAACATTGGAGCAGCATCTGCATGCATTTTCTTAGTAAAAAATTGTCATGGATGACACTTCTTGACCACTTCAACACAATCTTTAAAGATCGTAGGCCAAAAATATCATGTGCGCAAATTTTTTTGGGTCGTTACCAACCTAGACAAGTGACCACCACATGCTCCACTATGGAAATCATTCAAAACAACCTCTGCTTCTTCAAGAGTTAAGAAATGTTGAAGGATCAATTCCACCCCTCACTGATTCAAAGTGTCAACAATAATGAGGTAGTTTTTTCCATATGATGTACCCATCGTCGCTCATCTCTCGAGCAGTTCGAAGGAAAATTCATAATTTGAAGATATATAAGGATATCCCCATACCATGGATCGAATGAAGGGATGAGGAAAATGTACTTATCCAAAAATGATTCCATCGGATCACCTTCCTCGTTCTCTACCAAAAAATATGACATCAGTTCCATGAAGACTAAATATTTCTTAGACTTCACAAACACAAAGTCCACATAGAATTATTGAGGCACAACAATCCACTTATTGTACTCCCCACCAATAATTTTCCTAGTCAAAACATATTGAAATGGATTGATTGTGGCAATGATAGTTGTCTTTCACAATAGAGTGTAATGCCAGAGGCACTGGACAACATGAAAAGATTCTAGTGCTATTTTCTCTACATGAGAATATTTGAGTTCAAGACCCATGAGAGCGTGGCTCAATTAACAAATGATGTGATCTTGGAGTTCATCATCCTCCTGAACTAGAACCATGCCAATTGAAGATGCAACTGCTGCCAAATACAACAAGTAGTCTCAATTGTAATTAGGAGGACTCAAAAAAGGATTCGAAACCAACGCTTTCTTCAAAGCATAAAAAGAATGTTGTGTGGCTTCATCCCAACAGAATGGAACCCCTTTCTTCAAAAGGCACATAAATCCATTTGTTATATTATCATAGTTCGAAACAAAAAGCCTAAGGAAATTATTTTTTCCTTGTAGGCTCTTTAGTTGTCTGACTGTATGTGGGGGAGGAAACTGAGTTATTGCCTCAACCTTCAAAGGGTCAACCATGATCCCTTTTTTTGGAAAAATGAATCCCAAAATATGACCAGAGGTCACACAAAAAATACACTTGTGTTGATTCAATTGAATCTTATAGAAATGACACCATTCTAAAACTAATTAGAGGTGTAAGAGATGTTGGGACCTCTTATGTGAGTGAGTTGTGAGATCGTATAAGTATTCCTCCACTATGTTCTTCAAGTCATGAAAGGAAAACATCATGGCCCACTGGAATGTTGCACCAACATTTTTAAGACCAAGCAACATTTTCCTGTAAGTGAATGTACCCAAAGGACATATAAAGGTCATCTTGTGTTGGTCTTCCAGATGAATTTCAATTTGGTTGTAGCCAAAAAAAACATCCATAAACGAGAAGATCTTGCTTCCTGCACACTCATCCAAGATTTGATAAATAAATGGTGTTGAGAATTTTTCTTTAGGAAATGCCTTATTCAAGTCCCTAAAATCCATGCAAACATGGATTGTACCTTGCTTATTATCCACAAGAATAGGGTTGGAGACCCATTCCATCAGAGGAACTGGGTAGATAAAGCATGCATTGAGCAACTTTTCAACTTCTATCTTTAATGTTGTTTCCTTTCTTGGGTTCACAGGTCTCAACTTCTTTCGAAATGGCTTTACATTCTCATAGGTTCGAATCTCATGTTCAACTATTCAAGGATCAATGTCATGCATCTCCTCATAATACCATGTGAACACATCTCAAAATTCCCTAAGTAATTATGTATATTGAGAGATCTCATCTTGTGAGCTTTCTTCTCCGATAAAGACATTTTCGACAATTTAAATACTCTTAGAAATGTTGACTGATATTGTTTCTGATATGTATCAATGTTTCCTTCAATGTAGACACCATGTCTAGCCAAGGGATTGACTACTCCATCAACACTTCCAACAATAGTTGACTTGAACTCTTTTTTCTTAACTCGAATGAGTTTAGGGAGGAAATATGATCTATGATGAAAATCCTCTTAGGGCCTTTTGGCTCCGACGATCGCCTCGATAATTGCTTCATCTAAAGGCAATATGGTATTTAAACAGTCTTAAGAGTTCGGAGAGTTTTGAGCCCAAATAGGCTCAAGAAAGAGATCATCCTCCTTGGTGACCATTGGAGTTTGATCTGGATTTATTGTGGCCTTCTTTTAGGGACCTAACCTCCCTAACCCCTCACGTAGGTAGAATAATATGTTTTCCATGTAATAAAGGCCAATATTAATAAGTCCTAGTAATAATGAAGAATAAGTCAAATGTAATAAGACCTAATCGAAGCTTCCACTTCTATAAGATCTTCCTCTATATTTTTCTTTTGGTAGATATCTTTAGTATAAATAGGAGTCGAGGGTATGAGAAGTTTTTTGTTGAGAATTATTGTAATAGAGCATTTCTCTGCTAGAGGTTTCCCCCTCGAAGAGGCAAGTGAACATTGTTTCCTATCAATAAAGGTATATTCTAGTGTTATGGTTTCATCTATTGTGTTTTTATGTTGTTATTCTCTGCAATATTTATGTTTTCGACTATTATAATAGAACTAGTACCTTATAAGTGGTATCAAGGCACTTTCCTTGGCATAAAATTGTGGGTTATTTTTTTCCAGGGTAGAGATGTATTGTGACATCTTAAAGCTACAGAGATATATCTTTCAACGCATAAGTATGCATTTGGGGAAGCATACATGCAGGAACTACAAGTGTTACTTAAGCACACATTGTTGGCCACCCTCGTAACCCATGTTGGTACCCCTTTGAGTGGTAACACATTAGACAACACATGTATACATATCAGCATAGATATCCTAAATCCCTCTGTAGATAAACCAATCAACCACCTAACTGCTATAGTGACACTGAGAAAAACACTCTGGAAGTTACTCTCTAGTACCTAGGTAATCAGGTAGTATGGATAAGGACACAATATAACCTCCTTAGTTGGTTCCTTGAGATATTGGGTCGAATACTACTATTGGACCCTACATGTATATCAGAGAGTTATAGCACATGGAAAACCCTTGTCTGTAGAAACCCTAAATACCCTAACATTTGGGAAGGAAACATAAACAAAACAGATAAGATTTATTGTTGTGCAACTGTCCCTCCTGCATTATGGTTGCGAAATTCCTACACATTTCTTCCTGTTAATCATTTGGCCATTTCTTCACTGCATTATTATTCAGATAGGAGTATAACTCCGCAGGAGTAAAAACAAATTAAAAAAAAATGATTATGGATCTTGTTGGAACCATTGTTTGAGACCTATCCCATTGGATTCCTCTCTTCGTCCTAATCGCATTTATACATATCATTTTTCAAAATAAATAAATAAAATAAAATAATTCCCATGGACCTGACTCCTTCCCGACAGACCTAATGGGAATCTATTCTATTGGCTTCCTCTCTTTTCACTGATCATAGTGGTACCAATCACCAGTAACCCATTTATGTACAGTCCCACTTTTTCCCCTATCCATGAAGAGGCAAGTGAACATTGTTTCCTATCAATAAAGATATATTATGGTGTTTAGGTTTCATCTATTGTGTTGTTCTGTTGTTATTCTCTGCATTTTTTCTTTTTTTGACTATTATAATAGAATCGGTACCTAACATGTGTTGAATGGATCGATATGTTTTTTTAGCTGCAGAAAAAGGTTCATCCATCCCGGTATGGAATCGACCTTCAACCACACTTGATGGCGAGGGAAGGGTCTATGGGTCCTACATATACGTCATTCTAAAAAAAGAAACCCTATTCACTGGAGTAGCACAAACGTATGAAATCAGTGTTAAGAAATTAAAAGATCCCATTAGTGAAGGGTATATCCCACAACCAATTCTCTCAATGGCCAGCTAAGATTTTTCAATTCAAAGGACCATAGACCTAGTATTAGTTGTTGTGTCAAAAAGGTTGGATGCCACTTGATCAATAGTCACAATTATTCTCTCATGGGGAAAGCATATAATGTGAAAAACCGTTGAGACGACAATTTTCATGGCATAGGTCCAACTTCTTCCTAAAAATAAATTATATTCAAGTGGCGCATCGAATACTTCAACCTCTATGAAAACCAAATTTCCCCCTAGAATGACCAGACATGAAGGAATCCGACTATGTGGTTGGAATGAGCATCTATCAAAGGAGGTCAAGAGTGTATGAGAAGGGTAGTTCAAGAGAACCCATGGCTTTCCAGCATGACAAAGAAATCATGCATGTTGAAGCTCCTTCATCAACGATGGTTCTCTTAACTAAGAGATATTTGCAAACAACCCCTATCTAAAAGGCTATGTGATATGGAAGGTGTGGTCTCACATCGGTAGCATCAAACTTAATTAGGAGATGACTAGCAGAGTCTGTAGCTCTTATGGAAAATAACAACGCAGTATGGTGTGAGGGGAAACTTTGGAGGACCTCGAAAGTGGACATTTCACAAGGCGTCTGAGCCAAATCCTCCACAACCGAATAATTGGGAGTGGCTCATGCATTAGGGTTTTGCGTCATCCTTTTATAAACACCCTTAGGTATTCACGACTTTTTTTCTTTCTCAAGTCTCTCTATGTGAAGAGGAGAATGATCCTCTAAATTTTTCTTCCCTTTCTTAGTTGACTCAGGGTTATCGTAGTTTTGATTTCTCATCGACAAATATACATATTTTAGCTTCGAGGATTTAATCATGTTTACTACTCCTTTATATATGTCAGAGGGGGGAGAACTTGAAGTGCCCCCTTATGGGTTGAATTTTTGATCTGAAAATAGAAGGCTGACTTGTTATGCTATGCAAGCACCCTCTACTTCATAAAAATAAAACTTTACAGGACCTTGCTTCATGTGTTAAAATATGCAAGATAGTTTATGTGCCAAATTTATGTATCTTCTTGTAAATGCTTATGTGTGAGGAAATGTTCTTTTAAATGGTTTAATATGTAATTTAAATAAATACACAACAACATAACTTGCAGCAAATAAACCATCAAACTCACGACAAGAACAACATGATAAAGGAGTTCACCCCTCTATGGGCTACATCTCCTTGAGCCTCCATCAATGGACTTGGCTCTCTGGGATTAATTTGTCAAAAAATATTTTACAAGCTGCTGCTCAACTCCAATAGAAATTTTGACTATACCATTGGGATTAGAATACATAAAAACCCCCAAAATGGACTAATAAAACTCTGAAAATGGATCATGGCTCATCTGGGCATGACCTCTTCTACATGTGGCCTTAAGCTTCCCTGATCTTATCTTTGGAAAAAAAACCTATAAAAGTCCTCAAAAGCCTCTGAAACCTGTCCCAATGTGTTCAGACCATAACAATTAGCCAAAAATGACTATTCAGTCACAGAAAACAAACTTGGACTCACCAAAACATGACCTCAATCAATGAGGGATTCAAGCTCCCTGGAGCTTCCTAAAACTTCAATGGTTAAAAACCTACAAAAGAAGTCTTCAAATGCCTGTGAA
>WSFP011551131.1:0-11317 GCA_009831015.1 Picea engelmannii
TCCTGTTGCTCCCACTCGCAATCACTTGGCCATTCTCCACAATCACACAACCCACGGGGACTTCCAAGTGGGACAAGGCTACCCTTGCCTCATCCAATGCCTTTTCCATAAATGCAATTTTTGCGTTGGTAGAATTTGCCAAGCTATCCATTACTAAAAAACAATACTCGATCCCCGTCTGCCAATTTGATTATCTAAGCATCAATAGATGTTCACTTTGGAACTTTAGTGTCACTTTTGAAATTCCCATTGTCCATTTATCTTCTCCATGAATGCAAGGGAGAAGCATGCTCAAAGAAGAGCTGAATATAGGATAATACCTGCAAAACAAGGTAATGTTTAGCTTTCGATATCATACATTGAAAGTAAAATCAATCGTCGCAGAAGAAGATTACCTACAAATACGCCATAACTTACGAAGAACATATGTATGTTTTGTATAAATGAAAGTTGTGCTACATACAATCTATGTCACGGGTTCGCCGAATTTGAACCTTCCGGTTCGAAATTCGGCGAACCACAAAAGAATGTTTAGGTTCGTTCAGATTCGCTGAGGTTCGCTTCTACCTTAAGTTGACATTCGCCGGATTTCACTTCTACGGTCCTAAGTCGCCGCATTCACCAGATTTCACTTGAACTGACCAACTGTAGGAGAGAATTGACCTTCAATCCCCTGGCCGACTTGATTATTTGCTCCTCCCGCTTTCTTTTTCTCGCGGAATCAACCGAAAGAGTCTGCTCGGGCAGAGCGGTTACAGGGGTCGAACACTCTAATTTTGAACTCGGTGGGACTTTTGGTGTGGGGTCATTCATAGGAGTACGCATGAGCAGAGCAGTGACGGGAGTCCATTCTGATTTCGGACTCGTAAATTTCGGGGCTTGCTACGGTCTAGGGCTAGCAGTGGGAACCTTCAGATTCCTGATCTGATCTTGCAGAGGGACTTGGTCCTGGTCAGATGGCTATCTTGCTGGAGCAACTCAAGCAGTTACGAAGGGAAAAGGGGATCTGAACTCGCCGGATTCCCAAAGTTTCAAATTCGGCGCTGAATTACCGATTTACCAGTCACTAAATTACGAACTCATTAATCTCTACATTAATTTATTTAATTAATTACATATATATTATATAAATACAATATTTACTACAAAACAAAAGTTATTGATATTATAATATAAACTTAATATTACTTTATAAAATTAATATAAATTTAATATATATAAATTTTGTTATATAGGTGGAGTTGAGTTAGCATTCGAATGTTCGATCTCGTTGGTATTACGGAACCCAATAGAAACTCGAATGATGTGGGTTCCTAGGCTCATGCCACGAAGATACAAATCACCTATCGCTTAGCTCTTCGTAACTCATCAAATCTAGAAGGTTACACAGATCGTCGTTTGTTGCACTATAGATGACATGTGACTATTGTTGCGTGTTGTCTTTTATAGGTCTCGCGACGACCCTAAAAGAAGTCTAAAATCTCAAGTAAGAAATGTGCTTTGGCTTTCATCTTCTACTGGATTCCCTTTTGGTTTGTGAGGTGGAAATTAAGGCTATAATAGATGCCCCCTAATGTGTGAGGTCAGGAAAGGAATGGATAATCAAAACACATTACAATAAAATAATGTCCATGTGAGGCAGTGTGAGGAGAGAGCAAAGGAGGTATGGAGGTCAAAGAGTCTCTGTAATCAAACACCAAGGATGAATGTCTATATAGACCATCCCCTAGGTAGACATACTCGGACTTTGAAGAGCATGGTCGCCAAACAATACACTGTGGGTCCATGACATGAAATCCAAGACCATGGCCACGAAAAAATACACGGGGATCCATGTCATCAATGAGATCATAGCCATGAAACAATACAGTGTGGATCTATGTCACGCATACAATCATAGCCACCAGCAAATACAATGTGGACCTATGACACAACATATACATCAAGAAGACAACGAGCACTGAGGGAAGTTCCCCCGAAGTCTTCAAAGTACTCATAGATAAGTGATATACTCCATCGCAACTTGGGAAGGGATGTTGTAAATGAATGATGAGTCCCCAAACCTAAGGTCTTCGTCCCAAACCCTGATGGTACGAATCTACATCATGAAAATAGATGCGTTGATGTCGAGCATGGTAGAAATTGTCTTATTACCGGTCATTGATGTATACTATTAACAGACGCGAGGGGACCCACCGATGAGGAAGATGGACCCCAAGGTACCTAGTACAATCTAGCCAGTGTGAATAGAGGATTTGATGTCAAACACTCGTAGAATCAATAGACCAGAAGTCAATGATGCAAACCCATTGTCAATCATGAAGAGGATTGCCACTGAGGACTGTAAGCTCCAAGGTAGTATATGGTTTCTAGATTCTTGTCCTAGATAATGTGTTGAAATCAACAGGAAGAGATTCGTCGAAGGAGGGCCTTAATGTATCCCCCATCAATCGACATGAAACATACACCGAGTGTTGAAAATTGTGTTGTCATTGATGTCAAAGGTAGACATGGTTGTGACAATTATGGTTGTCATTGATATCACAAGCAGGGAGAGACTGACTATTGTCAATGATAGGTGGAGACTATGAATGTCCATGTGAGTTGATGAATTATTGCATATCTACCCTATGTGCATGAAGGAGAGATGACAAAGGAAGCATCCAGATAGTTGTAGCCAAAGAGGAGATCAAGAAACATCCATACTGCAAATCAAACTAGACAGAGGAAGTTAAGTATGTTCTTGCGCGGTTATGTGTGAATGAAGGCAAGAGGAACGAAATGACCCTGCAAATGGAAAGTCAAAGGATCGAACCAAAACCAGTAACATGAATCCATGGACAGACATAGGAAACAGAGAACATCCCTTTGCGTCGTTGAGTTTCTGCGAGATATTGCACTCGGTCGTAAACAGGTCGTGCCTACATCTCGGGTTAAAACACAGGTTGAAGAACGAGAGCTGAAGTCTGAGAGCGCAGAGTATGCATAGGTAGGTGTGGCAGGTTGAGGTCCTGGTGGTTCAAAAGAAGTAAATAAATATCCCACATTCACAAGGAAACTCGACTTCAGTGAGTTTACAAAGAAAATGTGAAGTTGCATAGTTTAAATGAGAACGGGCGAGTATGGAACCCCGCACAAGGCATTAACTTTTGTTGTAAAGAACTGTGGACCCAGAGATCGTTAAATCCTAACTATTGATCATCGGAGATCAATGACTAAGATCAAAGGATCGGGGCTCGTTTCCTGATGGGCCAGCTCAGCCACGTCGACGCCATGATAGCAACCTCATCAGCGCCATGTGTCCAGTAAGAAGAATGTCACATCAGAGCGAGTCCACGTTAGTACCACACCAGTACCATAATAAGCAACTATGTAGATGTCATGTGCAATGCCATGTGTCAAGACATGTACCGATGCCACGTCATCCAGTATATGTGTAGAAGAACTCCACGTTGAGGCCACCTCATCTGTAACATCGACACAATAGATTTCGAAAATTCGACTAAGTATCAAAAGTGAATCGGTTAGACGTATGAGGTGAATGAATTGGTTGGACAGAGATGTCTCACGGAGTGCGATGAAACTTTAAAAAATGACTAAATATGAGGAATTGGTTGAACGTGGTGAGATTTCAAAGAAAAGAAGAAATGACTAAGTATCAAGAAGGAATCAGTCAGACATAGATGTCTCGTGGAGCATGGTGAGTTATAAGATGATTGGTTGATCGAAGATGTCTCGCGGACCCACGATAGGAGTTCGAAAATCGACTAAGTGTTAAGAATGAATCAATTGGACGGACAGAGTTGACAAGTGAAGAATGGAGATGTCTCGCGGACCCACGGTGAGATTTTGAAAATTGACTAAGTATCAAGAATCAATCAGACAGAGATGTGTTGCAGAGCGCGGTGAATTGTGAAAAAAAAATCTAAGTATGAGAAATCGATCGAACGATCGAGGTCGCGGATATAGACAAGTGAATCAGCCAAATGTCGTAGACCTACAGACCTGTCATAAGACTTTGAGAATTTGTCTAAGTATGGGTGCAAAATGAGTGTGGTTGAATACGAAGGTGTATTTTGAAGGCCGCGGAAGGTTAAATGAAAATGCCTTGGATCCACAGTGGTATGCTGAAAAAGTTTCTAAGTATAGGTGCAAGCTAAGTGCGACAGAACTTGAGGGTGTAGTTTGAAGGCCGTGAAAGTTTGAAATGAAGAAGAAATATGCTTTAGACCCGTGGTGAATGAGATCAACTACTAAGGTTAATCAAATATCTGATCGGATGTTGGTTGTGAGGTGAAGGTTTGAACTACGTGAGACCTGGATCAATGGACGAGATCAATCTGAGGTCTAGATCGGACAACTGTTATGCATTGTGGTTACATGGCATGTTTTGGTGGATAGTAAACAAATCAACGATCGAGATCTAACCAAGAGACCTAATCAAATGGATGCTAAGCATTGAGGCTCATGCGGTGTATTTTGAGAGCCAACAGAAGAGACTGATGGATGAGAATTGATTAGGAATCAAATCCAACGACTGCTGAGAAATAAGGTCGTTTATGTGCTATATTAACAAGATCAATGGTTGAGATTGAATTTTAATTTGATCGGATGACTATTGAGTGTTGAAGGCTGTGTTGTGTGTTTCAACCCTAGAGGTCCTGATATACTAAGAAGAAATCGACGGATGAGATCAAAACGTGAAAAGATCAGACGATTATTGGACTGGGATGGCAAAGTTGAGATGGCAAAGCTTATAACAGCCATGTTGAGGAAAGAAAACGAAGTCAGATGGGCTGTCGAGTCTCAAAATTCCTTTGATCAAATAAAGAGGACCTTGACTGAAGCACCCGTGTTAATCAATCCTGATTATTCCAAGGATTTTCTTATTTTTTCCTTTGCTTCTTTTGATACAGTGGCAGTTGTTTTATTACAGAAGAATGTTGAAGGGATGGAGCAGCCTATTTCCTTTTTCAGCAAATCATTGAGGGATGTAGAGATCAAATATGACATCATGGAGAAGCAGGCCTATGCCTTGGTGAAAGCTCTCAAATCTTTCAGAGTCTATGTTTTGCATTCGAAGATCATCGCATATGTTCCTTCAGCTTCTGTGAAGGACATTCTCATTCAACCTGACATAGACGGAAGAAGGAGCAAGTGGATCACCAAAATCCTCGAATTTGATCTGGAAATAAAACCCACCAAACTAGTTAAAGGCCAAGGTTTAGCCAAGTTATTGGCTGAATCTAATTGTAAAGCTTTGGGTGTCAATTTCATCGACACTTGCTCAGAAGATCAACAAGTTGAGTTGTCTGATAAAAGTTCTCAACACAACCCTCCATTGGTAGAATGCACCTAGTATAAAGACATTATACTGCAAGAGTTGGGACCTCCAAATGGAATGAGTAAAAGCAAGGCAAGAGCTTTAAAGCTCAAAGTGATTGGGTATTGCCTTATTGACCAGGTCTTGTACTGGAAAGACCCGTTAGGAGTGCTCCTAAGATGCCTAGACCCACAAGAGGCCCAAAGGATTATATTTGAGTTCCATAACAACCTATGTGGGGGACATCATTTTTGGAAGACCACAACCTACAAAATTCTCAGGGTTGGGTACTACTGGCCTACTCTATTCAATGATGTATGTGCGAAAATCAAGGCTTGTATTAAATGTCAGAAGTTCTATGGGAAGCAGCAACTCAAGTCTCTGCCATTGAAGCATGTACTAGCTTCAAGACCCCTTCAGCAATGGGGCCTAGACTATATTTGGGAAATGCATCCTCCTTCAAGTGGTTAGCACAGGTGGATTTTAACTGCAACAGATTATTTCACCAAGTGGATAGAAGTTATCCCCATCAGGAGCACTACTCACAAAGTGATCATTGGTTTTCTCAAAGATATTATAGCAAGGTTTGGTTGCCCGGACATAATTGTTACTGATAATGTTGCTTCCTTTAGGGCCGAACCGATGATAAAGTTTTGTGAGCAGTTCAAAATTTCATGAATCCACTCAACCCCTTACTATCCACAAGGTAATGGATTAGCATAGTCTTCCAACAAAAGCCTTATAAAGATTATCAAAATATTGTTGGAGGACAACAAGAAAGCATGGGATTCAAAGCTCAAATTTGCTCTGTGGGATGATAGAGTCCCTGGGTGAAATATCCCTAATCCCGCTGATCAAGATATTTGCTACCGATCTAATGTTTTGTCTTGCAGATCTGATACACTGGGGGTTTATGGATGCATTTCAGTTGTGTGTTTGAGATCTTTAGGTTATTGCATGTGCATGTTGGTTATTGCATGTGTATGTTGGTTATTTCATGTGCATGTTAGTTATTGCATGTGCATGTTGTGTATTTAAGGTTTAAACAACATATAAAGGATGCATGCGGAAGTAAAGAACATCAACTGCCCAATAACATGTATTATGCGACTCAAGCACGAAAATACAATAACACACTGGAAATATAGAGTATAATCGTCAGCTAGATCTCATGGATCATCACTGGAATACAATCAAATAGCATAAAAATATATGTGATCAGAAGATGAAATCATATCTGATGCATGCACGGATAGATTGGCAGGAATATGCGATGTCGGAGAAATACGGTAACCGCTACCAGCTGGAAAACTCGTCCAGAAGGATAGACCGTCGGAATGTGCCGAAAACTGCTCCAATAGAAGCACTCTGGTCTCTAGACTGGAATGGATGAGTGTCGAATGTCAGATCTGGCCTCTTAGGTACTGGATCTGGACCCCTGGGGGGTTTGCGCACCTCCTGGGACACTAGATGCACCCCAAATGATTCCACCAACGGAATCTGCTGCTATATGGCTCAAAATGATCGTCTCGCCAAATGTGGAACTGGGTCGGAAGGGTTTCCCCAAATCTATCCTAATGCTCCGTCTGCGACCCCAAATGTATTGTCGGATGAGTTGCCCCCTAAATGACTGGATGAGGCGATCTGCAAGATTCCACTGTCAGAATCTGATGATAGATGGATCAATAGAAGCGCCCTGGCTGGATCTCAACTGGGTTGGAAGGAAACTGCAATCTGAACTTGGACCTCGTGCAGCTCTCCAAACCCTCAAACTGACTTGTGCCTTCATTGGCTGAGTTGTGCACTCTGCAATGGATACTCCTGAAAAGTACGGTGAAATACCTGGATGGTATCTCCGATGGGCTAGGGTGTGTGCCTCTCAACACTGAAACCGATCAATGGTGGTGGTTTCCTCCAAAAATCCACAAAACAGTAAGGTCGACTCTCTTCCTCCTCTGGGAACTCTCCACATCAAATCATAACAATGCATAATGAATTAGGTTGCTTTACCCTTCCTTTATAGCTTCTCGAAACCCTAATTCATTGTTGACCTTTTCCCTCAAAGTGACTTTTACTTTATTTTAATATTCCTTGATTAAATCAGTTAATTAATTAATTAATTAACCATTTTGCCTCTAAAAAGTGATTTATCCATCCTGTTGGCTTCTCGGGCCACTGAAAGTCACTTCTCATCATCTTATCCTGTAATGCTCTTCCTCCCAATTCCGATGAGATATTACACTAAGAGGTTTCTCCAAGTAATATGCCCATTACGACCTTCTTAGTGAATTTAATTAAGATATGACCCATGATAACTCGAAATTACGGAAATTGTCGGAATGCAACGGAACTAAAGCCCAGCTGTGCGGAATGGATCCTGATGATGAACGATACAAGTCGGGCCCAAATAAACCCCTCAATATCTCACGAACTCTCTGTCACTCCTATCTGGCTACTCGAGTAGGCATAACACACTGAAATGTTGTAATGTTATAATGTTATAATGTCCCAAAATGGGGACATTACAATCCTCCCTGCCGGAATATTGCTTGTCCTCAAGCAATAACTGAATCCAACTACATATGATACCAGGGTCCCATATCCACCTGTGTGACACAAGGTAGACTCCCCTCAAGATGTGGCGTCTCCAACTGCTCACCACGCATGACACCCACATGCTCTCGATGAGTAGAATGATCAATGACCAAAGAATCTCAGTAACCTCCCCAAGCAACCACTCTACTCGAAACTCAATTCCATCAAACGCTGAACTACCAAGCACTCCAATCCCTGGATCCCATATCAGAATGTGAATTGCAATGCCTCGTGAGATATAATATTGTAACATATCACTATCATGAGTCTCCTACAAATAACACACGGTCTCAAACCGAAATGAGTCTGTCCTACCAGACCATACCAAACCCAACACGACCCCCACCGACTAAACATGTTGCTGCCATAGTGAGGTACTACAAGACCTCAACGAATCACCAGCTAGTGACGTGCTCTCCCCAATACTGAAACTCAATGGAAAATCAAGGTGACTTCCCCCTGCAAAGGTCCACTCGTCTCCACCAGTCAATGAAATGCCCGACCCTGTAATCCCAAGGTCCCATGCTAGTCTCTGACAGGGACCATCATCCTGACGTTGCTCTACTCTAATCATGACTATCTGATCAAAGTATCCATACTAGATCCTCCACTCCTGGATCCTCATAAGATGAAACAAACTATTGACCAAATGGACTCCTGGATCCAATGTCAAATTTGGAAGTTCATCACTTCCAATCCCCACTAACTGATGATGTGCCCTACTGGTAACTGTTGAAATCACTCCACCCTCATCACAATGAGAGTCTGAATATGTAGCAATCTCCGAGATATCCTTTGTCCCATGGCCTAGTATACTCTCCATCATGCCGAGGGCCTCAACTGCTTGCCCCTGATGATCCACCCCTATCTTGATGTATGCAATCAAGACACTACTGTTAGGTGGTCTCGGCCTACCTACTCTCCATGCCCCCTGCCACTGTCTAGCTCCCCCTGTGCTGCTATCAATGATGAAAATATCGGGAAAGGCCATCATAAACATTTGCAACCAACTGTAGGACTGGAAAGTAGCATATGTTTTGGTCAATCCAAAGGACTTAACCAAAAGCTCGTCCATCGACACCCATGGTAAATAATCACATGAACTGATCACTAAACACCAACCATTGGGTACAACAATAGGTATCTCTACCCACTGTGGGTCAATCATTCTCCATCCATCATCACTCATGCAACTGCTGCTACGGTGAAGGTGATCTCCCATATCTGTATGCAAGGGAGAGGAATCTCCATGCTCTACTAAGTACATCTCCTTTTTGTGTGCCTTCCAAGAATCTTTATGTGCTCACCAACTCATGAGTGAGTCGGTCCACCTCAACCTCCTACTCCATCAGTGCCCTATGAGATATCTCGCCAACCTCCAATAGGTAATCCCTATCCCTCAACAACTGTTGGTAGTCGACCCTCATCACAATCACTCTCTCCCTGAGTGTATGGAAGTCATCAATGACAAGTCCCCCATCTGAACTATCATGTGCCATCGAGGCCCTCTAATAATAACCTGCCACCAATGCATGTGTATCATCAATGCATCTAGTGGCTGCCATGATCATGTCCTCACTGACTTTCAACTGTCCTGCCAAGTGTCGTGACTCTTGGTCACAATCCTGCTGAGGTGCTACGTCATGCCTCTCACTGCTAATGTCAACAATGGAATCCCCAACAACACACTCATCAAAATATAACGCACTAAACCGCCCACTGTCCCCTGTGCTACTGAGTCCTCTTGTATGCCACTGCACGCCATCACCAACTGCAACACCCATATGAATCTCATCGTATCCTATATGGGCAGGTGTATCCTCCTGTTCACTCACCCTACTAATATCATTTGCACCTAGATCCCATGCAGATATGTCCAGACACGTGCTATGGTCATCTCGTCCAATAAGGAGTGCATCCTCATCACTGAAGATCGATCCTGGGAGTAAGTGTCCCAACAAGTTGTCGGTCTCCACAACCTGGTCCATCAACAAAATTTCCAAGAGTGGTGACTCACTCTCCTCATATTGATAGGTATATGTAAGGTCAACTATCTCCAAGCCATACCTCTCCTCCTGGGTTTGCATATCTATATGTCCCTTGTGTACAATCCCCACACAAGGCTCCTCTACCATATAAAGAATGCTATTGATATCCTCATGTGTCGTGGCTAGCATAGGTGACTGAGAAGATGAAAAATGTGGCTCGCTCATCATAGGAAGCTCATCATCCTCCATACATGACTTCCTGGAAGTCATGTCTACACCCATAGGTAGGTCATCCAACCTCCTAATTTCATCATGTCTAAGTGCTAACACATATGAATCCTCACAAGTGTCACCACTATGTTGAAGCGTTGAATCCTCAACATTGCGTGACGGGGAAGATGAAGGACATGCGCTATCATCTTGTCCATCCAACTATCCCTCAAATGCGCAAGAGTCACTAGCCTTTGTCTCAGTCATCTGGTTGAGCTTGTAGTACGTGTCTAGCTTTTGTACCCCAGCTCTGGCAGTGCATTTGGACGATCCGTCAAAAGAAGGTATGGTGAGTTTACCAACTTTTCGGATGAAATCTATGTTATGCCCTCATTGTTGTTGTTGTCCTCCTCTTTGAGGTTCTCTCGGATGGTCCATGCCCCTAAGTCCATAGTACTCGACTAGTGTCATGTCATGATGGAAGTCACGACCCAACACTGCATACTCCCTCTTGTACTCTGCAATATCTTCCGCCTGAGTGGGTAGCCTGTGTGCTAACAACTGTTGTGTTGTTGCTGTTGGTGCCCTCTGAAAACTAGGGAACCATGGTCTGGGAATCCTACTCGAAGATGTGTATGTGCGAGTAGGTGTTTGGGGTCTACTGCATGTCCCCGAGTTCCCCTGTGCTGCATGTGGGGTTGGTGTGCCCGGGGTGTCCACTATAGCTAATCTATCAGCCAACTTTGCCAAAGACTACGTCATGGTCTGTTGATTGACTACCAAATTGTTGAGTACCTCCATGAAGGTTACCTTTGGGTCCATGGGTGCCTTACCAATGCCCTCTGACCTCTCATATATGTCTCCCCACATCCTCTCTGTCTTCTGGGTCACCCGCTGAACTCATTGACTTTAGTCATAGGTTGGCAGGACTAAAGCTCTGATACCACTGAAATATCCCTGATTCCGCTGATCAAGATATTTGCTACTGATCTAATGTTTTGTCTTGCATATCTGATATACTGGGGGTTTTTGGATGCGTTTCAATTGTGTGTTTGAGATCTTTAGGTTATTGCATGTGCATGTTGATTATTGCATGTGCATGTTGGTTATTTCTTGTGCATGTTGGTTATTGCATGTGCATGTTGCATATTTAAGGTATAAACAACATATAAAGGATGCATGCGGAAGTAAAGAACATCAA
>WSFP011551132.1:0-11317 GCA_009831015.1 Picea engelmannii
TGGATACCATGGTCACAAATTATTTCCAAGATTTATTATTTAATTATATTAATAATATACTAGTAGGTGGGACCCCTTGTTTGACTTATGGAACTATGACGGAGAAGCAACACATATATTTTGTTTTCCTATGTGTTGATTGCAACACAGATTCTATGGCTTATTCACTTCAAATCGTGGTTAAAATGCTTATGATAAGAAATTATGGGCAAGATGGTTAAACCAGGAAAGAATGTTGTCTTGATTACCTCTTGAAAAATGTGATATGTTGCTTTAATGGGTGAAGGAATAACACCCCAGTTTGTTTTTTATTTTATATGGACTATATTGTATATGGGTGACAACCCCAACTCTTTCTACAATTGTGGTGTGCATTGTTTTGGTAGAAATATTAGTTGTATTCCTAGAAAATAGTCATATGTTAAATGTGATGGTGGAAAATCTTGACGCATTTTTAAATTGGAGCATATGAAAACTTTGGGATAGTTGGTTTGCATTAATAAATGTGTATTCTAATGGAATGTGAGCTATATAGTGCACTTGGCTCGTACTAGCGATGAATGAATGTCAAGGGAGAAGCACCATGCAGTAAATGCATGTCGGTCTTACTCACCTCAAGCCCACCACCCTAGTCATTTTCATTGCACTCTCTTAGTTGTTGCTGCTCCTCGGAGGAGGTATACAACCTGGTCATTTGTCCTTACGTAATATTTTACAGGTATGGGATTTTTCTTACTTCTCCATCCATGAACTTCTCTCTTCTCTTATATCAAGCATTGTCTCTTGTTTCTCGTGGTCTATGTATTTCTCAAGCTATCATGATGTTTTTGGACTGTGTATTGGTTGTTTGCAAACTTTGGTTTCCCATGGTGGTTTTTTTGAGATTATTGGCATTTAAGAAAAGAAAGGTCGTGGATGTCTTTTGTGTATGCAAATGTTCATGATTTTTTCTTAGAAAATGAGTGTTGTTGTGGCTTTTTTGCCTTTGGTTATTTATTTGTGTTTTCCTCCTTGTTTGAAAGTGGGTTTTCCATGCCTCACCTTTGGGTTTTTGTGAACACTTATGTATTCCAATACACCCGTTCTATAACCTCCACTTCGTAACTATTAATGTGAGGCACCTGTGCAGTAAACCTTCCGTGATTTTCATCGACCAAACCCTTAGGTTGTTTATCCCACTCTCTTCTACCACTTACTTTCACTGTTATACATTGAACCCTATGCACTATTGTGAAAACGTTGCTTACCCAAATGTGATGGGAGTACTATTCTTGCTCTTTTACTTGGGCACGATTTTAATTGGTCACTTTCTTGGAAATTATGGAAGAAGTGTTTCACTCACCTATTCACTAGAAGTTACAGTCTCTCCTTATGAAGCTTATGAGTTAGATAGAAAATGTTGCATATTATTGTTTAAAAATAAACTTTCCATGTTTATCGAATTTGCGAAAACACATGTGTATAAGATGTCTGATGTTCAAATTCAATAATGCGAACCAGAATGAAATGGACGAGGAATTGTGATGAATGATTGGATCGATTAAATGGTGATCATGAAAAAAGATTTGTTTTGGGGAATTTCACGTGACCTTTTGATATTCAAGAAATTTGTTGTGGGTTGGTATTATGAGTTGTGACTTTTCCACTCCAAGACTGTTGTGGTATTTCCTGTAGTGATTATGATGCTGCTCATTTTGATTCTATTATATAATGGAAGTATTGTTATTATTGTTATTTTACTTAAATAAAATTATGGGCATATCACATCGGTTACTGTGTAATACAGTTTCGAAGGCGAGTGGACATTTTTGTTAATGAAGCATGAACTTTGGGTTATTGCTTGGAAACGGAGTATCGTTTAAAATCTAAAATTTTGACCAAAAGGATATTTTTTTTGCAAGTTTACATCAGATATAGCATGGTTTGATTTTTCATTTGAACAATATATGTAAGTTTTCCCCACCATTCTATTATTTTTCGCTAATTACACTCCCTCCATGATCTTGATTTCACTTATTCATCCATGTTATCTGATATTAATTTTAAATAGGAGTCTATGTGGAAACAAATGGAAGTTAATATAGTAAGGGTTGAGAACTGACATTCTTGATATTTTTATATACACAGTGAACTATTTTATTAATTGTTGAAAAATATTTGTATATTGATCCTCTCCATGATACCATTTTTCACTAATTACACTCTCTCCATATTCCCCATGAACCCTATCATTCCCTTTTCACAAGGGAATTAATAAATTATGTGTTATGGATGGATTTGCATGTATCTTGTGTTAATTTTAGTGCCAAATTTTGATTCATGTAAGCAGAGTTTCATGTATGGTTTATTAAGAACTTAATTACTGACAAAACTATTGCTACAAGATGAGCTTTTTCAGTAGAGGCAACAATAGTCGAAATAACAAAGGCAGGGGAAATTGGAATTGAGGTCATAAAAGGCCTATATTTTCTATTCATTTGGAAATTGACCCGCATGAGTTAAACCAATTGTTTCAAGTTGGGTTCTTTAATTGGGTTGGCCATGAGATATTGCACCCTCGACCAAAGAGACTCCCTTTCCATCCTCCTCATAATTTTCCCGGTATTACCGTTCCTCCACATGTGTCTTTGCAGCCCAAAGTCCTCACAAATGATGTTTGGAAATAAATTGTCCACCAACTTGTTTCCTACCACCATGGATGTCCCACTATGTCAATGCCTTTACCACCACCAATTAACCCAAATGTTCAAATTGCTCATGTTGTCTTTCCATTACAATGCTTGCATGCTAGCAAGAGATTAAGAACCAACATTCTGCAACATATGCAAGACAAAGGAAAATAAGCAGCCTCCCCCTCTAGTCTGTCCAATGACTCCTCTAAATCTATGTTTTCCCACCTCCACCTCAAGGATGACTGCTCCCATGTGATCAGTGAAATACAACCTCAAAGGTCTAACCAGCCAAATGCCACTCAAGAGAAGTCAGTTGGGGACAATGGTGAGAAGAGGAAATATGCCTCTCAAAGAAAGAAATATGGGTTCTAAATGCTTTTTTTTTTACGATTTTCAGTGTTGAGGACAACATTTAATGGTTTTCAGTATGTTTTGGACAACAAGCCTTATTTTTGACTATTTTTTGGATAATCTGAATATATTCCTTTTTGAGATATGATATAAATTATGGTTGATATTTAATATTAAGTTTAAGTGATATCCATGAGAGTTACATGGGTGTTATATGTTCTAAATGATTTTTTTATATATACTTTGCATTTTATGGTAACAAGAAGAAATTATGGGAGTCACAAGGGGTCCCACCTATCTAGTCATTATTAATTAAGACCCTTATTTATATATTATTATTATTATTTATTTCTCCCAAACTATTTTTTTAAGTCAAATTGACTTAACCAAAGAAAGTAGTTGAACTACTTCAATTGATTGGGAAAGAATAAAAGCTTGATTGGATGAAGAGACAAGTGGAGAATAGAAGGAGATATATACAAGACTAAGGTTTTCTCTTTAGTTCAATGAGATAATTTCATTGTTCATTAATTTACGAGTTTACTTGAAATCCTAATCCTCTTGTTGACAACAGGGTATCATTGTATACACCAAGGTTCATGATTGGATTATACTTTTCAGCCACTTGTTTTAGAGGTGTTGATTCATCCTTGATAGTATGTGTATTATTGTTTTTTTGTGAATTAAGTTTCATGGCTGATAAATAATATATTGTAGAGTCAAAATGGAAGTAATTTGTGGAAAGATGATCTGGATCATTGATTTCGGTTTTATCTTACTATTGGATTCTTTTTGTATGGTTCCCATCAGAGATATCTAAATTTTACTTTGTTACATACCCTCGCAGGGGTTTGTAAAGAGAAATACAATTTGTGTATATCAGAATGAAATAAAATTAGATTGTTGTTCCATCTCATACATGTGTTTTCATGACTTGGTTACTTTTTCACTTTTGGTCTCCATGTTAACTTTATTGTAAAATATATATACATTTCATTAGTTTTGTATAAATTTTACTTTACATTGCAACATATATAAATTATAAAATCAACCTTAATCCTTGTAATTAATACTCGCAGATTGAGTGAATGTTTTTGAGGCTATAAATCCCGAGTGACATTCCCAACTATATTTTTGTAGCCAGGAAATATTTGAAAATGATTGAGTAAGGTGTTCTATACCTTTTCCTCAAGATTTATTTGGTCACCATACTGGGGATACATTCCATATCTCTCTGGTTAACTGTATTCATGATTATCTTTGAATATTTCTATTTTTTTTTCATATGCTCTTTCACTGATTTTTCTCATGAGAATACTTTGTACAATACAACGTAATATTGAACATGGTCTTAAGGACCAAACTAGCATTTCCTTGACTTTATTCAATACCATTCTAGAAAATTCTAGTACCTAGGCCGAACTTTAACTCTCTTGGGAAGTAGTGGAACAAGATATAAGTATCTGTGAACGCTGGGAAGCTAGGAAAAGGAAGCCTATAAATCAACAATAAACTCCCTTGTTATAAGTCTTTGTTTTTTTTTTTCATGTCCTCGAATCCTCACATTTATAGAAGAATAATATAATTGTCCCTTGAAGCTATTCCTAACATTGAAATAGGAAGGAGGAAATACATTTTGTTGACCCAAGAAAGCACTCTAAGCAGGAATTTGTCTGACTCTTCCAGTTCACCCTTTTCTCCCTTACCCATCACTCCAAAAATGGCATCCGCTGGTGGTGCTAGTGGTGTTGGATGTGCTTCATCATCCTAACCTTTGACCTCATCGATAATTGGTATTTTATATACCCATCAAGTTCCTATCCAATCTGCTACCAACCCTACTAAAGTTATAAAGAAATATAGACTTTTTCAGTTTGAGGAAGATGCTACGACCACCCCATGGGATGTATCTTCTCCTTCGAATATAGAACCCACTACTCGTCTGTTAACCAAGTTTAAGGAGCATATTCCTAGGTTCTAGGTAAATAACATTGACTCTACAAATGAACATCTAGTGGCATTTTATAATTCCTTTCATAATATCGAAGCTAACAATAACGATACATGCATGCACTTATTTTTCAACTCCCTTGAAGGGAAAGAAGCAGTTGATTTCCTCGATCTCCCCCAAAATATTCTTTCCAGTTGGGAAGAGTTGGTTTGTTGGTTCAAGTCCACTTATGGACAATCTAAGATCTCGGTTGAAGAGTTAAGGGAATATAAAAATATTTCTTACAAATATGGTGAGACTATCAAGTCCTTTATCCTCCACTTCACCAAACTATATAGTCAAATCATTGAACTAATCCACCAAAAAATCCAAGATGCCTTCATGCATTACTATAATGTGATCCCCTCCCTTTATTTTCATAGTTTGAAAAAAACGGTTATTGACAATCTTGGCTCCTTTCTCCACACTTGTGTGGATTACAAAGAGCAACTTGAAAGAACAGGTCTCCCTAAAGGAGACTCAGTGAGACAAATAGATATGTCTTCCCTCTTACAACTTGTACAAGATATGAACAACTGAATGATAACATATGAACAAATAAAATGTAATTCTCCCTCACTTACTACTGGGGAATCATATTCTTCCTCCATTCCTTTTAGGAATACCAATGAAAAGAACTTTCATCCCAAAGCCATCATGTCTCACAGTAGATATAACTTCTGTGAAGAAAATCATGAAGAAAGTACTTGTGAGGTTAAGAAGAGTGTTAGAGATAAAATCTTTGGCAAGAAGTCCGAAACCACTATTGTTGTTCTAGATTGGGTAGAAATGGAAGATGTTATGATCATGAATACTAGGAACAAATATTATGCTCCTAAAGGAAAATATGGCCCTCCCCGTGCTTCTTCCACTCTAGTCTCATCTTCATAAGCTACTAGTGTACAAACTGCCAAAATTCCCGAAGTTCAAGGTGTTCATTCTCCTCTTCCCCCTTCCAAGTATAACATTATTAACCAATTTCATAACATCAAGGCCGATGCTACTCTTTTGGACATGGTTATCGTCCATGAACAACAAAAGCATCTCAAGAATTTTATGGAAGGAAAAACTTCCACCATAGCCAATATTTCTGAAGGGGAAAAGGAAGAGGATTCCACTGTAAATAAAATAGGTGTAAATAAGTTTAGAAACCATGTAAAAAACCCTCCATTTTTTAGTTATGTAAACATTATGGACAAGATATCCCATTGTTTCCTAATTGATGGCGGTTCGGGTCCAAGTGTAATGTCAAAAATCATTATGGAAAAGCTAGGCTTATCATTTACCAATGAAAATTCTAGAAGCATGCTCTCCTATAATAGTCTACAACAGTCAACAATAGGTGAAATCAAATATGTGACGTTAGTTCTATGTGCACATCCCAAGATAAGGAAAACCCTTAGCATCCAAGTAATCGACATGCCACTAAGCAGCTATTCTATTATCCCAATGATCCGGATTATTTTCGGCACAAAATGAGAGAGAAGATATAATAAAGAAATGTATAGAGATAACTCGGATATCCAATATTATAAAAATAATGTATCATAGATGCAACCATAAACATAGATATACAGTAATACACAATTTTCTATTAATCAATGAAAATGTACAAAGACTATAAAATATAGAGTGAAAGACTTGCTAGAATGGTGTCAACTTATCTCTGAGAAGAGATGTGATGGCTACTCACATTCGTGAGAAGATGATTTTACAATGAGGCTCCAAAATCATTTTTATCATAAATAAAATAAAAAACCCTAACCCTGGAAGATGAAAATCCAACAGTTTTGTAGACCCCGTTTTGGGTAGTTTGGTGTATCAACTTCTCGGGGGTATAACTTTGGCATAGGATCTTTGTTTGGGGTGAATGATAGATTCTTGGAAAGGTATCATTGAGGAGATTCATTTTTTGGGCTCAATCAAAGCCTTTGACTATAATTGAGAATATCTATCCCAAAAAACCTTCATTTAGCCCTCAAAATGGCCCTAGAAGTTAGAAACTGCTAAAAATAGTAAATTGCCAAAATTGCCAGAAAACTATTTTGAATGAGTTGGAAAAGGTGGGTGGCCACCGATATCCACCTAAATAAATACAACCTCCTTAGGAAGAAATGGTATCCATTGATTTTAGTGTCCCAGAGAGAGGGAAAAGAGTTTGTTGAATATGCATCTTCATGAGTTGCTTGCCTTGTTGGAGAAGTTGCATTGCTTAGCCTTTTGAAGGTTTTCACGAATGTGTGGTTGGAATGGTTGGACCTTTTTAGCCAGTCTGGCTACATGAGATGTCTATGTGAAACATGAATATTTTCACTTTGTTGCAGTCTTGTTGACCTGTTTTTATTGGATAGAAGGTGCTTGGGCAAAGGATGTCGTGGTTGGAGTATCTTTTTGTGCACCTTTTCAATAGATTGTGAAGAAGCTAAATTTTGTAGTAGGATATACTACCTTGAGTCATTGTTTAGGTTAGACAATAGTCAGAACCACCTTTGGTATCCTATAGATATGACCACCTAGAGTAAAAATGACACTACGAGGTTGAGACTCATAGATCACATGGCACTTATACATATATTGATGGCCCAAGAAAACATCAAAAACATCTAGTAGAGAAACATCACAAAATACCTCATCCTTGAAGGGTTGGATGCCATATGACAATCAACATTGTTGGCTGACACTGAGATCCCATTCTTGGTGAGGCCACCCAATGTTTTATGGTTGTGGGTGTGGTGTTGTCAACAATCCAAACATTTGAATACCTTGTTATAACCCTAAATTTCACCACACATGCTTACCTGGCATCAGGCCAACTCATATCCCTTCTTTTCCAAAACTTTGTTGAACAACTCTTTGAAAATCCTCTTGTGTCAAGGCCCACGTGCCCTAACCCATTACTGCACGCATGTGCATGCTGGATGACTCACTACAGCCCGCGTGTACCTAACAAGGCATGAAAAAAGGAAAGTTGTCGACGAAACAAAAAGATATGGGTCAGTTAACTGAAACTCCCGGCCATGCATGGCCGATGGTTTGTCTAAAACCCTAGCTCCTTCTAGCCTATAAAAGAAGGGGTAGGGGTACCATTTGGAAGAGGAAAAAATATAGCGAATAAACTCTTCCCATTTACGTAATCCATTGTCCCAACCCTTTAGCCTTTCCTCATGCCAAAGGAGATTTAACACAAAGAAGTTGAAGGACATAAGAAGAGGAGCCCAGGATCAGGTTCAAGGAGAAGTGACCGGTCTCAGATTTGTTGTAAGTTGATTCACTTTCAGTAATAAAAAGAATACTTTTTCCGTTCAATGCATGAATTGTCTATGGTTTGATTAATTTATGCTTGATTTCTAACCCTTGAGTATAGAAGTAGCATGTATGCATAGTTGTTGTTTGTCTTGAGTGTAGGTTATCTGTGGAAGGAGTAGCGCAAGAAAGTAATCGAAGAGCAACGAAGGATCTACATCGAACGCCGGTAGTAAGGTTAGTGGTCCTTTTCCATGCATTTACTGTGAAAGAGGGGTTTAAATCTTGGGTTGTAGGTAAAAAAGTAGTTTCTTTTCGGTCAAAATCTGCATGCAAGCCTGACCCTAGTTTGCTAGTCCATAGGGTGTTTTTACCAACAACAGAATTGGTGACCATACTGGGGATAATACTCTTTAGGGTTTCTGGATTTATTTGAGTTTTTGGGTAGTTTAAAGATTAGGTTTTCTGCTTTTTCTTTGCCTGTCTTTTTCTGTAAGTTCTAAGCTAGCAGGGAGTCTAGTTTTCCATACCAACTTTCCCTGACTTTTGCTTGATTGTAGTCTTCGAGACACAAAGAGGTACACACGGCCTGCAGAAGGCCTGCACGCGTGTACCCGCGCCCTATCTTCTTATATCCCGCGTGTGTACGCTAGCTATAGAAATAACAATAGAGTGTAGGAATTCAGAGAACCTTAGAGGCAGTCCTCCTCTTCTCTGTCAGAATTTCACATTCTCAGGGGGTTTTCTGGAATCCTGTCGAAGTCTTGCTGGTTCACAGTCCTATCTCAGATTTTCCTTTTTTTTGCCTTATTATTCCTTACGTTATTTTTTTTGTTTTTCTGTTAGAAAGAGCAACCTAGCTTTCAAGGGACCCTGGTTATCAATACCAGAGGCCTCTTCCTGGTCTGGACTGCCTGTTTTCATTTTTTTCCTTAGAGTTTAGATATACATGTGGCCTGTACAAGGTCAGCCCACGTGTACATGCTTTTTTTCTCTGTTCAACACGCGTTTGCATGCGTGTTGTTTTAGTGTCAGTCCCGTGCTTGGACATGCTACTTTTTGTTCAAGGTGGGGTAATCATCCCCTCCTTTGATGAGAAGTATTCCTCTCAGGTGTTTGAGACTAGGTTTGAACAATCAGTAGGTTAGGTCATCTTACCCTTAGCCTGCTTTTTCTCAGTTAATAGTTGACATAATTTTATTTTTTTTTATGGTTTTTAGACAAGCGTGAGAGTCTTTGTTTTTGTTTTTTATTTCCATTGTGTGATTCTTTACTCTGATTCTTTGCGATCTGTGCTTTAATCCAGAATTTTTTTTTCTTGGTTTTTTGCTTGTCAGTATTTTCCCTTTGTTTCTTTACTAGCACTTAAATAAATAAATAAAAATCTCTTTTCATTTTCTTCTTTGGTTGAAGAGTGTGTTTCTGCATCATTAGCTAGGGAGAAGTCTTTTATTTCGTTAGTTTTTGCAGTGCATTTAGAGCATAAGTAGCTCATAGTCGAGAAAAATTCCTTTAAGTTTGCCGTATAAAATCTTAGACAAATTGAAAAGAAAAAGAAATCTTTCTTTGTGAAGAGTTGTTAAAATTTTGCATTTGGTAAAAGTCTTTTGTTTCCATCTTTTTCCATTTAGTTTTGATTTCATATTTACACATCATTAGTTTCACCCTCATATCCCTTGACATAAGAAAAATCCATAAAATCAACGCTAATTTAAAATCTACTAGACTTTTTGTTTGTAGGGTTCACAAACTAGTTCAAGACTAGGGCCTTGAATTAGGTTGGAGATGAAACTCTCCAAGGCCATTCAAAACCAAACATTAGAGTCTGCGTTAGGGAGTGTCTAAGTCCAGTTTCGTGGAAGTTATCCGGGACCCCCCTCTAACACTGGGGATAAACATGAGGTCGCGTGCGGAAAGGTAGCGGAGATAACCCCTCCAAAGCCGTACCAATCGTAGTGGAGAACACATATCGAGGGCTTGTTTTGGGATTTCGTCGTTTGCATTTGCCATGGGGCTTCGTGGGTATCGAATCCATTAGAGATCCTCAGTTGTATTCCGGACCATTTTCTCTCGATACCCTTGACAGGTTTTGGGCTTGATACCCTGCTCATTGTGGTCTACCCGACTTTCGACTGTACCTGCCTGGTGATTGTTCATGTGCTGGCAACCTAGTTGCCAATATTTTTAGGGACATACAAGGGTGACTGTGGGGGTATATTGCGGTACCTAGGACAGACATCGGGCCACGCTTTGCAGAGTATACCTGGAGGGTGCTTTCGTATTCGAGTTGCACTTGCACCGGTAAGTTTCTCTAGTGTTGGTTGTTGTAACTGTTCTTCCAAATAGTTTAGTGATTGCTTGTCTTATCTCTTAGGGGCTTCTTTTTAGTGTGTGTTACTTTTGAACGTGTAGAATACCTTAGCGTGTCTTGGATCTTCTCACATAGTGGAGGATCCCGAGCTCCGCCGGTCACGAAGGCTTCTTGGCCTGCCGTCGGTTACACTGGAGCCACCCCCGCCACCTTTAAGGCGGAAGCTAGACCAACAAGGGTCTTTTGAAGTGACCGGGTTACAAACCTTTGTGCCCAAACAAATCTCAGAGGAATCAACCGCCAATATTGGCTCGGTTGAAACCCCAACCACTAATTTCTTGGCACCATTTATTATACTGATAAAATTTCATGAACGCTAGTCAATGCCTTATGCAGCTATGGAAACAAACGTTGTTACTTCTTCTGGGAATTCTTCTATTCCCACCACAGTTGCTACCACAGGAGAATCATCTCCTAACTTACTGTCGTCGTCCCGATCCACCATGGTCTCGACCGCAACTACGTTGCACAGTGGACCGAACCTGTCAATGGCGACGACCACAAACCCCTTCACACCTAGTGTGACAGGCCCTCCATTCTCATACGGTATACCTAGTTCGGGTACAAGTCCTACACTAACCTACTCCACTTTACAGAATTTGGGTCTGGGGGTAGGGAGCTCTAACTCTCCTCTACAAGGTCAACTTGGGGTCACTCCTGTCCCTTTTAACACTTTTCCTTACGTAGGAG
>WSFP011551133.1:0-11317 GCA_009831015.1 Picea engelmannii
GTTTCAATACTTACATGATCTCCTCTTTTAAACCATCCATCTTTGCCTCCAACTTAGCTTCCATCTCTAGTAGTTCATCTTTTGTTACTATCTTCTTTTTTAAATCATTTATGTCCCTACACATTTCTTCACCTTCATCAAGAGTCCAGGTAGGATTGTCTAGAGGTTTATTTGGTGTAGAAGTTCCGTTTTTGGGTGGCATGTTGGCCAAGTATCACATTTCAACCTTGATTTTGAGGTGGTTCTGCTAGAAAATCTTTATGTTATTATATCTCCCACGTTTCGGCCCTTCTGGGTATGAAACATTACTTTATGTAGTTATTTGATATTTGTTCTCTACAATTCCATAGGTTTGATCAAAATTGGATTTGCCAAGTGGAATTTACGGTAACTTCCCCACAACTTGTTGATTTTTGGCCTTTCCAGGAGATTTCACTTGTATAGTGTGCTTCACACAAACTAATTTATATAAAATTTTGAAACTTATACCAGAAATACTAAAGATGGTCCACGATCCAATGAAACCATTCCCACTCAATTTGGATACTCTAGGAAGAAGTTATGATTGTTTTACTAGTCAGATACCCTATCTTACATAGGGTGTATATACAAATTTAAGATGACCTAAAAGATGCAATTTTTACCACCGATACCTCAGTAATGTTTGTGAATAGAATCTAGATTTTAGGGTCTGAAATGTTACATAAATGTTTTTATAGCGAAAATTATGCAATGACTCAGTTCAGGATGATTCCAAAACCCTATCTTGTACAGGTTGTATCTCCAAAATTATAAGGCCTCAAGAGCTTAAATTTTAACCCAACGTAACTTGATCTGTCCACTAAATATCCTCCAAGACGTTCCTTCTGAAACATTATATAAAAAACGTTATATAAAAAATTCCATGGTGTCGCAAATGTAGCAACGAAACCCCAAGACCTTGGGCTCTGATACCATTTGTTAAGAACCAAATATCAATATAGCATAGAAAAACCTCAGAATAATTACTCAACTCTTTGAAAAATATATAATTTCAGATAATAATCCTCTTTGAGGGCGAAACCTCCTTTGACCCCACATAAATGTTCAAGTACAAGATGATTCCAAATGAAAATGTCTCCTTGGTATATATAGAAGACTAGGAGGTATAATTACAACTAATGGAATAAAGCCGACATAAATAAAATAACATTACTAATGTAATATGCCCCAATTAAGGGGTAATGAGCCAATACTAGGGCCTAACAACGCTTTTGTGACCATCAAGTGGTTAACCCTAGCCGAACCGTGAACTCTCTCTTCATGTCAAGAGGCAATGAACCCTAGTCAAACAATGAACTCTCTCTTCATGTCAACAGGTCACGCTAGTCAAGCCAACATTTGAACCAAAATATATAAAAAGAATAATTCATTTGAACCAAAATATTAAAGTAAATAATCAATATACACATGCATATATAGAGGAAGCTTGGTAAGGGTTGATACAACGACTTATATTTATTTAAAAAAAACAAAAAATCGATGCCCTTATTCATACTATTTCTATCACTTTGAAATATTCTTATGTAAACACAAGAGTTTGAATGTGGTAATGTTGGTGTCTCGTTATTAATAAGTTGTTTTGAAATTTGTATATTATTAGTACAACATAATATAAACTAAGGAAATTACTGAATCAAAAAAATATAAAGGAAAAGTCTTTATATGGTAGAGACCCACTATCACTCGGATGAGTTCATCATGTCTCCCAATTTAGAAGCCACTACCACCATTACAACTACCACTATTGAAAAAACTTACATATCCTTGACAAGTGATTTTATGGCCATCGAGATTCAAAAATAACAAATAGGACTAATCACACTTTATAATTGGTTCATAGTGAAATTCCTTACAACATAATTACTATAAAAATAATGAAACCACTAAACTATGATTATCATTTTTCACTTGCATACATCACACAAACAACCTTCACACATTAAAAAAAATTGCAAAACTCACAGACATTATACACAAAATTCTTGCAAATATATCCAATAAGCTGATTACACACAATTTCTAAAATCCACAGTTGTGATAATACGTTGTATACACAAAATTGTTGCAATGTATTCAATAGTGTGATTACACACAATTTCTAAAATCTACAGTTGTCATAATGAACTGTGTTTGTGATTGTTTCTCAGAACCAAATCTCCATTTTTTTACTGAAAGAAATAGGGTAGTTGGATACAATATTCCCATTGACTCATCACTACTGCATAATCTAATTTGATGTTATAAGCCTTACAAAAAGTCTTTAATCAATTCAAGTAACACAATTTTTGTTCACCACATCATGCATATCAAACCAATTGTAAGTTTTAGACTGATCAAAGTATTTAGTTTTTATGGAAAACCACATAATAATAACATTTGTGTTAAGAACCAAATATAAATATAGCATAAAAAAACCTCAGAAAAAGAACTCAACGCCTTAAAAAAGAGATAATTTCAGATAATAAGCCTCTTCAAGGGGGCAACCTCCTTTTACCCCACTTAAATCTTCAAGTACAAGATGATTCCAAATGAAAATGTCTCCTTGGTATATATAGGAGACTAGGAGGTATAATTACAACCAATGGGATAAAGTTGACATAAATAAAATAATATTACTAATGTAATATGCCCCAATTAAGGAGTAATGAGCCAATATTAGGTATTAACATGCCCCTCCCCTTGAGACAAGTGTTGTATACAACTCTTGAGTAACTCTGAATGCTTCTGTATAAAAGACTCATCTTCCCAAGTGGAATCTTTAGCTGGTAGTTTCCTCCATTTAATGAGATACTCTGAAATGGATCTATTCCTCGGCTGGAGAATTATTGTGTCAATGATGGATTCAAGCTCCAATATGATTTTTCCTTCCTCATCAA
The DNA here is from genome assembly GCA_009831015.1 of Picea engelmannii. Classification (NCBI taxonomy): domain Eukaryota; kingdom Viridiplantae; phylum Streptophyta; class Pinopsida; order Pinales; family Pinaceae; genus Picea; species Picea engelmannii. The sequence continues at coordinate 2,919 of WSFP011551133.1, forward strand.
GTTCTAGCAATATAGTTTGAACTGGGATCTTGTCACCCATAACCTTCTTTAAGCATGAAACATGGAAAACTAGGTGTACTAGTGAAGATGCAGGCAACTCCAATTTGTATGCCATAGTACCAATCTTTTGCAACACCTTATAAGGGACATATTACTTTGGTGATAATTTACTATCCTTCTTGGCTTTCCTGAGAGAAATATGTTTTTATGATTGTAATCTTAAAAACACCCAATCACTTACTTCAAAACTTCTTTCACTACAATGTTGATTTGCTTGTTGTTTCATTGCGATTATGTGCCATGGTCAAGTTGTCCCTTAAGATTTGGAGAACTTGTTGTTGATTCTAAATTTCATCCTCCACTGCTTGAACCTTAGATTTTTATTTTAGAGAAGAAGTGATGGAAGGAGGGTGGTATCCATAAAGTTCTCTCATAACGTTACGTTGCAGAAATATCGACTTGACTGATTTACTTGTGGGAGTTGGGATACCGAGCTCAGAGAGGAGTGGTAGCTCGGCTTTGTGAGATGAGATGGGAGCTAGACGAAATATATAAATAGTGAGAGTGTGGCCCCTTTGTCCCTCAAGGGGCTAAGGGGGAAGAAGAGTACCCCTAGAGTACAACAATTTGCTAGTTGTTTAATTTTATATAACGCTTGCTGAAATTCTTGAATTCATTCAAACGATTTGCAAATGTTAAATTTCTATAATGACTGTTGAAACTCCTAGAATCTTAGTTTGTAAAAATATCCATTCAAACCTTTTATCTACTTGATTGAATTGTCAATCATTCCCTGACCTAACTACATTCCAACTCTTGATTCTTCGCTCTGATTGGTATTTAGTAGTATGCAGTGTGACTGCATTTTAATTTGACGCCCGACAACAATATGTTTTTGCCTCAGTATTGATCTTGCGAGTTAGTCTTGCAGTGATTTACCTGCTATACCTCGATTCCCACCAGCATTTTCGTCGCGAGACTTCAAAATGAAGATAGTCATGAATTCTATTACACCATTGATTTTTGTATAGATTTGGTTCAACGCCCTCCATTTACTTCCTTGCTTAAAAAAACTTTTCTGTGATACACGGTGTCTGCCCTATTTTAGAATTCCATCATAATCCATTTGATGGATTGACCATGATGGTGCGAGTAATGGGTGGTTGAGACCGCTGAGCAAATGCCCATTATTTGGACCTGTATAACGTGGCAAATTTTACTATATTTATTACCACGAACTACCTGTAAAAGATGACTAATTTTGATGGTTTTATGACCAGACCCTTCCCTTCAAACATGACAAAGTTTGCCATTGTTGTGACCCCCTCTGCTACATCCATGATGTATTTAATAGCTACCAAATACTTGGCATTTTTGTTGAGGAATTGTCGTGTGTAATTTTAATGATGAATTACAATTGTAGACTAACCTACATTGGAACCTTTGCAATCCTTTAAGTTTGTTGTCTCGGTAAGCCTAGATGCCAGGGAATTTTGCCTTCATTTTTGAGGTTTCTCAAGAATATTTACCAGACTGCCTTCCTGTCCAGAACAACTTTTGGTCAACTTAAATTCAAAAATTATGTCAGATCACCCCTCTGGTTAGATACAGCTTCTCCATTTTCTGTGTTGTTCCTTGCAGCATTTGTGTTTACCCTTTTTCATAGCTCCTTGTGGTTTTTATAAGTCGCTAATCTCAGAATGTTATTTATGAAGCTTCACAGGATTTGTGCTAGTTATCCAACTTCCTTGTGTCAACGGTAGGATTAATTTAAAGATGTTGACTTTAACCACTAGCCTATCCCACAGTTTCAACGATTAATAGTGTTGTTCAGACGTAATCTATATTCTGCACTCTAGAACTATGAATGACCTTATGAACTCCTCATGACCTTATACCTGTTGGGACGTTTCTTAATGTTGCAAGGGATCCTTCTTACGACTAATTACCACAGTGAGTTAAGTGATATCAATCTTGTAATTTACCTTGCCTTTTCTAATAATAGTCATGTTAATTGTTCCATACTTGCCTTACTATCCACTTTACTAAATGGTTATGTAACAGAGATCTACTTACTGGTTGATTTCTACAACGATGTCATTAACCGACAACTTCCTCCTCAATGATATTAAACATCTAGTGTGGCCAGCTCGGTCTTTATATCTAGACTAATTTTGAGGACTAACTGTTCAGAAGTGCTATAGGTAGCAATCCACTTAAAGAATGATAATGTTGTTATTCAAGTTTATGGTTAGTTGGATTTATAGATATCACCTTAATTTCTTCATTATCCATCTTTATTTTTAGACATGTTATTGGACAACCTGCGACTTGGGATCGCTACGGATTTCATTGATATGATTGATTATATTGTTGTTGATCAAGTTAACTTGTGTGCATGTAGGTAATCATGGTTAGAGGACGTCGCAGAGGCAGATGAAGGGGTTATAGGGGTGGAGGCACGCCACCTCCAGTAGCATCCACACCTGAGGGGTCTAAACCCCATGGAGATGAGCTGGTTCTCGGATAGGAGAAGATAAATGTTGGTGATGTAGTCAGAATCATGAGATCTTTTTAGCACGTGTCTGAGGCTCTAATTAGCCATTTGGAAAGAGATGAGGCCAGGGTGCCGGCACCCGCTGAGGTTCCACTACACACTCCGGTCAGTACTGGTAGCGTTCACCATGAACTCGAGAAGGTCAAATTTCCTGATTTCTTTGGTGCCTCGGACGGTGCAGCTACCAAGGCATGGTTGGAGAACATGGTGATGTGCTTCACACTTTGCGATTATACCTCCAACATGAAGGTCCACATGGCAGTATTTCAACTAAAGGGGAGCACTCCTCTATGGTGGAAGATTCTCCTACTATAGCTAAACATGGTCGTCGAGGACGTGTCATGGGAACTATTTGAGGAATGGTTTCGAGAGAGGTACCTTTCAGAGGAATTCATTGAGCATCAACTCAATGAGTTCAATGCCTTATGATAGGGTGGTCACACGGTGCCTGAGTACGAGGATCATTTTATGGAGCTGCTCCGGTATGCTCTACACCTTAACACTAAGAAACTTAAGGTCAACAGGTTCGTGTTCGACCTTAATGACAACCTACGTGCAAAGGTTAGGATTTTGATGCCTCAAACCTTGCATGATGTCGTCCAAAAGGCCGTCATAGCAGAGGAGGAGCTTATCAGTGGGGGTCAGACTAGGAACCCAACGAGAACAGTAGGGCAGGTTTCATCTGGAGCACAACAACATCAAACACTAGCCAGACATATGCTGGGATATCATGGCTTCCAGAGGGGATCCACTTTCACTACACCCCGGTGACCGATGCCTCAATAGAAGACACCTTATCGAGGACCACAACATCAATAACAATGTCGCCCGCAACAACAATAGTTTAGGGTTGTTCAACAAAATAGACCAAGATTCCAGGCCAGTGGGTAGTCATCTTCTACTTTGGGTACTAGGACTACTGGGCCAAAGAAGGGGTGTTAGACGTGTCAGGAGCCACACTACCAGTGCGACTACCCTATGGAGAGGACCAGAGCATCTGGATCAGCCGGGCCTACTACCATGGGAGATATGGGCAAAGCCCATTCGATTTATGCAGTGGTAAATAACTGCGAGGCAGAGCATCAGTTGACTATGGTCAAGATGACAGGTACCATCGCTGACCAGACCCTTAGTATTTTGATAGATCCCAGTGCTACCGAGAGTTTCATTTCTGGTGCAACGCTAAAAAGGATTAAGGCAAATGTAGTCAAATAGGACGTGTTTAGCTTTGTAGAGATGGCTTCAGGAGCCAAACAGAATTTTGGAGGAAAGGTTATGGGTTGTATCCTTAACTTGGGAGAGTTTGTCACAAGGGACAGCCTGTACGTCATGATCTTAGGATCTTATGATGTCGTAATTAGTATGGACTGGTTGGAATCGCATGAGGCGATACTCAATTGTAAGATGAAATGATTGATCTGGGTCGATGACAAGGGGCAAAGACATGTGATTGTAGGCTGAAACCTGGGAGTTCCCCTGAGGTTCATCTCTTCCTTGCAACTTCATAAGAGCAGGCGCAAGGTGTGCAATCTTTACGCGATCCATGCATTAAACGAGAAGGGAGTTGCAGAAATTTTAGAACACCTTCTGGTGGTGAGAGAGTTTGCAGACGTGTTTCCAGAGGAGTTACCTAGGATGCCGCCAGAAATGGAATTGGAGTTTACCATAGACCTAAAACCGGGGACTAAACAAATAGCAAGAACACCTTATTAGATGTCGATCCTGGAGTTACAAGAGTTGAGAATGAAACTGAAGGATTTGTTGGACCTGCGACTAATACATCCTGGTGTGTCACCGTGGTGTGCACCTGTTATTTTCATACGAAAGAAGGATGGGTCATGGAGGCTTTGCATTGACTACCATCAATTGAACTAGGCCATGATCAAGAACCAGTATCCATTGCCGATAATTAATGATCTATTCGATCAAATGAAGGGTGCGACGATGCTTTCCAAGATCGATTTGTGATCAGGGTATCACCAGTTATGGATCAAGGAGGATGACTTCCCGAAGACTGCCTAAAGAGAGGTTTGGACATTACGAGTTTACTATTTTATTGTTTGGACTAACAAACGCCTCTGGGGTATTTATGAGTTTGATGAACGGGGTGTTCCGTGAGTACTTGGACAAGTTGGTCCAAATATTCATTGACGATATTTTGATCTACTCTTGGACGACATAAGAGCATGATGAGAACTTGTGCATGGTGTTACACTTTCTACGAGAGCACAAATTGTATGGGAAGTTGTCCAAATGCTCATTTTATCAATCACAGATTCACTACTTAGGGCATGTCATCTCCAGCGAAGGCATCTTCGTGGATCCAGCAAAGGTCGAGGCTACCATGGAATGGCCTATGCTGACAAATGTTCCATAAGTGTGTAGCTTCATGCGTTTAGCAGGATACTATCGACAGTTCATCGAGGGGTTTATGAAGATAGCAAATCTGATCATGGAATTGCAGAAGAAAAACAAGAAGTTTGTTTGGACCGAGAAATGCACGGAAGCATTTTGGAGGCTCAAGGAGTTGTTAACAACAACACCAATACTAAAGGTCCCTGACATGGATGCGAACTTCTTGGTATGCACTGACGCATCCAAGGAAGGCCTAGGCAAAGTCTTGATGCAAGATGGATGAGTGATCACTTACATTTCGAGGAAACTGAGAAGGCATACGGAGAACTACGCAACACATGATTTGGAGTTGTTAGCCATCGTTTATGCCTTGAAGGTTTGGAGACAGTACCTTGTTGGATGAAAATTTGAACTAAATACTGACCACTATGGACTACAACATATCTTTACGCAAAGCAACCTGAACGTGTGACAACGACGTTGGTCGAAATTGCTTAGCGAGTACGACTTCGAAATTACTTAGATAAAGGGAACAATGAACCAAGTGGCGGATGCATTGAGTCAGAGACCACACATCTTTTTGATGTTACCTCTTCATATGAATCTACATGAAAAGATTTTAACTTTACAGTGTGACAATGACTGGTACAAAGAGGTCGAGGGTTTTATCGGACAAAACACAATGATGGTACCATGATTTGAAGGATTTTCATTTGATAGCGATGGTTTATTAAGGTTTAAAAATCATATCTACATACCGTTGAATGATTATTTGAGGATGTTGATCATAAATGAGGCTCGTAGAGAAGTTTACATGACTCACCCAAGAGTCACGAAGATCAGGGCAGACCTTAAACCCTTATTCTTCTGGAAGGGAATGAAGGCCGACATAGTCAACTATGTGGCCAAATGTCTAGAATGCCAATAGGTAAAGGCTGAACATAGACACCCAGCAGGATTATTACAACTACAAGCTATTCCAGAATCAAAATGGGAGGTTATTTCGATGGATTTTGTTGTTGGATTGCCATTGACGACAATGAGACCTGACTCGATTTTTGTAGTAGTAGACACTCTGATTAAGAGTGCTCACTTTATTCCTATGCATATGATGTATCAAGCACCTGAAATAGCTAGAGTTTTCATTAGTGATACTATAAGGTTTCATGGTGTGCCTAAGATGATTATATCCGATCAAGGATCGATGTTTACTAGATGATTTTGGATGAGTTTCCAAGAGGCCTTGGGAACCCAACTTATCTTTAGTACTTTGTATCACCCAGAGACTAACGAGAAGACCAAACAAACAAACCAAACCTTGGAGGACATGTTGCACATGTACATGATGAACCAAAAAAAGTGTTGCGAAGAATTCTTGCCACTAGTAAAGTTTGCTTACAACAACAGTTACCAGAGCACCATTAAGATGGCACCTTTTGAGTTTCTTTATGGGCAATCGTGTTGGACGCCTTTGAGTTGGGATCGACTCAAGGATAAGGTTCTTGTGGGACTTGAAGAGATCCAAGAAATGGAAGAGAAAATGAAAACAATAATACAAAGGATTAAAGAAGCGCATGATCGACATAAGAGTTATGTGGATGCGCACCGTGTCGACCATAGCTATGAGGTCGACGATCGAGTCTTCTTGCGGGTTAAACCACATAAGAGTTCGATCAAGTTTAGGAAGGGAGCTAAAATCTCTCCTAGGTTCATGGGACCTTTCGATACTGTGGAGAGAAAGGGGCTCGTGGCCTATCGACTAGCCTTGCCTGATTCTTTGAGGCGTATGCATGATTATTTTCATGTATCTATTTTGAGACATTATATTAGTGATCCTATACATGTTATTGACATGAGTTCCTTGCAGGTATTGAATGAGGGAGAGCTCATGGATAACCGGGTCCCATCTTGGATCATCACGTTCAACAACTACGATGTCGAATGGTAGATCAGGTTAAGGTCCACTGGGACAATTACAGTCCACACTTGGTGATGTGGGAGGATGCATATGGTATGCGTCAGCAGTTTCCAATTTTGTTTGATAGATAGACATATGATACTATGATACACTTTATTTCGACATTTATACTATGAAACTTTAGGACGAAGTTTAGACCAAGAGGGAGTGTATGTAACATCCTTCTCTGGCACACTGAGAAAACTTATTCTTGAGGACACTTTCTCACAATTGATCTAGATTTTATGCTATTAAAACTTTTGATTTTGATTATGAGGTGTTAAGGGTTGATGACATGTTGTTTTACTACATTGACATAGACAGGTGCTATTGACTTGGTTTTACGTAGTGTGTAGACTTTTGGACCTCGAGGATGCAGAGGCATAGATGGAACCCCTTGGACTCCAGATCGAGTCAGGGAGTGTGCCATTGGGGTTTGATTGTTTTACTGTGATATTATTGCATCTTACTGGGTGATAAGATATGGATATGTTCTAACATGATTTGTTGATGATGCAGGATGATGATAGCTTGTCGACCAGACTCACATATGGAGTAAAGGGGTCACACACGACTACCAGAGATGTTGAGGGAGAGGTGTGGACAATATCCCTACCACAACCTACTAGAACTCCCATCGTGGCTCGAACTGTAGGTTAACAATTACCTAGTTCGAGAGGACCCACGATGTCGTGAGGGTAGACTGCGATAGTCTCTCACGATGATTCTAAGGGGCACACAATAAGGTAGGGGCCTTATTCCTTAGAAGCCCTTAGTCTCCCACAAGTTCACCTGGCGGAGTGTTGACTCTAGGAGATATTGATGTCTACCAAACCAGTCAAGAGGTGAGTGGCACCCTAGGAGCACGTAGTGCGTCCTTAAGGGCACATCGTGAAAAGGAACAGAAGAGGCGAGTGGCACCCTTGGAGCACGTAGTGCGTCCTAAAGGGCATGTTGCACAAAGGAACATAAGAGGTGAGTGGCACCCTTGGAGCACATAGTGCGTCCTGAAGGGCATGTCGCGCAAAGGAACAGAAGAGGCGAGTGGTGCCCTTGGAGCACGTAGTGCATCCTGAAGGGTATGTCACACAAAGGAATAGATGAGGCGAGTGGCACCCTTGGAGCACCTAGTGCATCCTGAACGACACGTCGCGTTGTTGTTGATAGAGGGATGAACCTAGATGGCCCTAAGACAAATAACATGTTAAGTAATTTTAAAACAAATTCCCTAATTAAATGTCACCCAGTACAAAATTTAAGGCCTAAGTCTAAATTACACTAGTGGAAAATTTTTGTCTTCTAAAAAAAAATATAATAAAAATAAAAAAACAAATTAAATAATAATTATGATCTTGGTTTGATCTTGTAACATGAAGGGAGTAAGAAAATTTAATTTATCCAAAAAAAATAAACTTATGCTGGATTAAAATTTAAAAAGGGTACTAATTGTTTTATTACCTTATTAAATTAAAGTGTACTAATTAAATAAGAAAAGGGAAAAAGGGTTAATTTCCATACTTGCATTTTTGA
>WSFP011551142.1:0-11317 GCA_009831015.1 Picea engelmannii
AGTTAGGGTTGTTGACTAATCCAAAACTAGGCATGTGAGACTAAAGAAAAGTTTGATGAAAATGCTAGTCTCTTATTTTTAAAGTTAAGGACAGTTTGCAAGAATGTGATCATATACACCAGGTCTATTACAAAGCTACAAAACAAATTTGGATGATAAAATTGATGAGGGATTTTGGTTGAGGTACATGTTGAGTACATGGTTGAGACAAGTAGTTGATGAGTTGGCGCACATACATGAGGTGTATAGTTGATGATGTTAGTACATATTGATGAGTCATAGTTGACGAGTAGTTGACACATGATTGGTACATACTTGGCACATGGTTGGATGCACTTGTTTATGGTACAAGTTGATTACAAGTTGGTGCATGGTTGATGCACTTGTTTATGGTACAGGTTGATTATAGGTTGGTGCATGGTTGATGCACTTGTTTATGGTACATGTTGATTATAGGTTGGTGTATGGTTGATGCACTTTTTTGTGGTACAGGTTGATTATAGGGTGGTGCATGGTTGATGCACTTGTTTATGGTACAGGTTGATTACAGGTTGGTGCATGGTTGATGCACTTGTTTATGGTACATGTTGAGTATAGGTTGATGCATGGTTGATGCATGGTTCAGATTTATTGGTACAGGTTTACAGTGGTATATCTCACAGTGATAGTGTGACAATGGTTCCATCATTCTACTTCTACTTTAGGGTGGCAGGATGGGGCAAGGACAGGTGGTTATAGCCACCTTCTGGTTGTAGCTGGAGAACATTGGGGGTTGTAGCCTCCTTCTGGTTGTAGCCAGAGATTTGGGGAGTTGGAGCTTCCCTCAGGTTATAGCCTAAGAAACTAGGGGGTTGGAGCCTCCTTCCAGTTGCAGCTGGAAAACAAAGGAAGTTGGTGCTTCCAATGAATGTAATTCTTCAAGACATATAAGAAAAATCATTCCGTGGTTTTCTCCCAATTTGGGTTTCCATGTAAAACATTGGTGTATTGTGTATGTGTGTGATTGTTTATTTATTACGGCTCATTATTGGATAATAATTCTACATTGATATAACATTTGAAGAAAAAGGATTATAATTACATTATTACTGATTCACCCCCTCCCTCTCAGTAATCCAACAATTCCCCTGAGCCCAAAAAATTATAAAACACAACTTAGGAGAACTCTTCTAGTTTGTAGACTAGAGTGTACATTTTTTGTAATTAGTCTATTCAGTCCGAAAAAGGGGTAAACTTGTGTCGAACAGAGGTTTCTTGAGATCCATTTAACAAGCGTAAAAGAAACAAGATCAGTCGACAATCTTTTCAATTTTAAGGAGTCTGAAAAGAGATTAACTATGGACTCCATGATGTTCTTTGTGAGAAGCATATAAGATAGGGGTCTCGCTAGAAATGGACATAATGAGAAAGAGTAAGAAGTATGAAGTTCAAATGAAAACTCATGGCGAGACTAAACAGGACCCCCGAGCCTACAAACAGACTTGCAGCATGAGTACCAGAATGAAAAAGGATTATATACTAAAGATCCCATGGAATATAGGCTCTACCATCAGTCAAACGATGTTTTAAGAAGAGAGAAAGGTTTCACCATTCATTGATGGGGTTGACCCTAGTTTTAGACGGTAATGGTAACCAATAATGCAATAGTTTGAGTGAAATGCACCCTAACCTAAATGCGAGTTATAAACACATTACCTGCCCAGAGTCTTGTACAAGGCTCGACCAAGAGATGATAAAGGTATCAGAGAAAAATTCCTAAGACCTGCAAAATAGACGATAATGCTACAAAATTTGATCATTAGTTGAAAATTTGGAGAAAATCAGGAAACTTTAGAAAATGGGTTTTCAAAATTTTAATAAAATTTTGAATAATTGCCCAATTACCATTCTAATTTTACCATTTCACCCAAATAATTACCAAAGTGACAAAAACCATTGGAGATAAAATTGTAAAAGCACGAAGCTTGGAGCAACTCCACTACTTGCCACCTTCAACAAGTAAGTATTCCATACTTATCTTGCATTTCAATTCTTCATTTTTTAATTTTTTTCCAAAAATCAAGTTTCAAGTCACTTTAACAAACTCGAACCTATGCATCCATGGGTTGTCTTAAGGTAACCCACAGATATTTGTAGCTAGTGGAAACACCAGTCACAGATATCTAACCCGGATTATTTTGAGAACGACATGAAGACAATAATATAATTGATATATAACAAGGAAATACATAGAGATAATGTGGAGAACACAGAAATACAGTGGAAACCAACTTATATTAATGAACAAGAGAGAAAAATATTGTAGAACACAAATTGGAAAAATGGGGTAGCCTATCTTTGAAAAGAAAGGGATGTTGGCTACACTTCATTCACAACAAGATTTACATCGCACTCCATTGCATGATTAAAGAGACTCATTCACCTCAATTATATATGAGAGAATGAGAGGAGAACAATTCCCATGATGCATGTGGGATACATTGGTTTAAGTTTATAAAAGTCCATAGGCATGTAAAATACTAAGAATTCCCGAGCGGTCACCCATCCTAGTACTACTATATCTCGAGCATGCTTAACTGCAAAGTTCTAATGGGATATGTTACATTAACGCTATGTTGCAGGCATGTACATAAGACCACTAGGAAATCATTACATGATGTCTATAATTAACAAATGAAGATGGCATTACATTCCATTCTAGATCAAAAGGGTGAATATCATGATTTATCAAAACCACATGCTCAAAATGGTGATTTAGTGGAAAAGGTGGATTGCCACCGAGATCCATCTAGATCAATATCCATGATTTTTCTAAAGAAAAGATGCGGATGCACAGAAAGGAAAATAAAAAATCAAAAACTGACTCAAAAACGTTTTGGAAAATGACAGGATGTCCATTCTTTGGAGATAATCTGAACATTAGGAGTTGGATCGAGTGGTGTTTGATAACGATGAGGCTAAGCAAGCTTTTCATTATTGCGGAATGTACAATATTTTTCCAAATTGGCGGCATGAGAGCACAAAGGAGATTACTAAATATCCTAATTGACTACTAGAACCTGGATGTTGATGAATTCATGCTCGTTGAATAGTATTTAACCATCAAGGTCGAAGACATTTACTTCATTACTGGTCTATCGAGGAGAAGGGAAGTATCAAACTTCCAATCTTGGGGAGGAGGTTGGATTATAAATGATTTTATCAACGAGTATTGCATTACTGGTATCAAGAAGGGATCACAAGTTCCAATCAAACAAATAACCAACTTGAGCCTCTGATTCATTCTATGCACCTTGGTTCGGATCATGGGATCCAACTCTTTGCACTTGGAATCATGGGAACAAATGCATTATGGGGTTGAATTCCTATTCCCTATTATGTATGACTAGAGTACCACTATGTTGAACAATATGAAAGCACAATTAACAAACTACAATCTTAGGAAGGCAAAGAACTTATGTGTCAGAAGTGTCCTATGTACTTTCTTATTTGAGTGGGTTCCCATGATAATCCCATGAACATAGATACGAGAACACTTACGACCATGAACAACCATGGTCCATTGGACTGATCTCATAGCTTGCTTAGGAGGTGAAAAAATGTCCAAGCCTTTTGATGACGACTTCTTTAGTTGGTGGGAGTGACAAACTCCCTTCATCGAGGACTACCCATATGTGGGTATCGACTTCACCAATAATATGGATGTCATCATCCCTGTCAGAGACGAGCTATAGGACATAGGTAACCTTTCATTTTTGTGTTATTTAATTTTTAATTTTTGAAAATATAACAAATTATATATTTTTGTGAGATCCAAAATACTGACAAGTACCTTTCTTCTATGCAGACATAGCACTTGTGAAACCAAAAAATGTCCCTGCAAAATAGTCGGCAAGGCATAGAGGAGGTGATACTGAGTGATGACGCAGCAAGGACTTTGTGTAGTGTGGGTCGGAACTTTGATGCCCTCATGCGCAATGTGCCTATGGTGACCATTGACAACCTCCCTGTCGGCATGCAACAACATGTCGTAGGAGTATCCATGCCATGGGTCCCATTTTTATGGCGTTTGGAAAACATCATAGTTTTTTATTATAGAGTGCACCGACCTCAAGCCTAGACAGATTATGTTCTCATAGCACATTTTTTTACTTTTATAACTTTATATGAATTTTTAGGGATAGGATGCATCGTACTTTTCACTTGATGGATCTCATTTGTGTGTGTGTGTGTGTGTGTGTGTGTGTGTGTGTGTGTGTGTGTGTGTGTGTGTGTGTGTGTGTGTGTGTTTTGTGCATTATATACATTTTGTGTTTTACTTTGCAAAAGTAAATACATACTTGTGTTTGTGTGTGATTTACTTTACTGATGATATGCATGCCAATATAACAGATAATTAGCATAAGAAATAGCTAACTCATTAGCTCTCCTAGGAACATGTTCATAAGTAATGAACTCAAAAGAACATTCGAGAATACGTACCCTAAGGAATAACCGCAATAGCATCAGATATTGAACTCGATATACACCATTTAATTGTAAAACTACCAATTGGGAATCCCTGAACAGTTGAAGGTGATAAATATCATATGAAAATACATCTCACACAATATCAATAACAATGTTATATTAAGAAACATTGTTGGTAGTTTCCCTAAGATACACACCTCCAGTGGACACTAACTTCCTAGAAGGTGAATAACTCACCTAAGCAGCGGATGCTAGGTGTCAAGTATGGCGACTGGCACCATCAGAAAATCTGAAGTAAATCAATGACTCCTCGGGCATCTGCAACATAACAGAAGAACATCAATTACTAACGCAACAAAAGGAAAAAAAATGTAAAAAAAGATACATACAATATAAACAATAAAATACAAGAGCGCTAATGCTCAAACCCTCAGGCCTAAGCATAGTACTTCTTCAAGTAGAGCACATTTCTAGGATCTAAAAACACATTTTCATCAAAATCCGTGAGCTCATAGGATTCTTTCTCTAAAACCCATCGCACAACATAAGGACCAAAATACATGGGGTTAAACTTTCCTACCCCTAAGGCATCCTTGTCTTGATCGTAGACCAACACAATATCTCCCTCAAAGAACACCCTAGGATGGATAGACTTATTGTACTAGTACTTGAATCATTTCTTATGCCCTTTGTTTGATAAATATCCAACTCGATGTTTCTCATCGAGATGTTCAAGGTAAAATAAGCGTTCTTCAAGTTGAGCCATGTCCGGAAGGAGCCCGACTACTATCTTGAGTGAAGGAACTTCACATTCAATAGGAAAAATTTCTTTCACTCCATGAACAAGTTGGAATAGTGAGAATCCAGTGGTAGTTTTCGCTAAGGTCCGGTAAGCCCACAAGGTTGGGTAAAGCATCAAGTGCCAGTTCGTTTGAATTGAATTAACCATTCTTCTTAATATTTTTTTTAATGACTTGATGAAGGCTTCAACTTGACCGTTATCCTGGGTATATTAATGAGATGAGTGTTCCTTCCTAAATCCTAGTTTCAATAATGACTATGACATCATGTGGTTCTTAAAATGACTTCCATGGTCCATGATAATCTCTCTAAGAATCCTGAACCTAGCTATGACCTGGTTGAGTATGAATAGTGTTTTTGTCTCCCCATCATTAGAAGAAGTTGGCATAGCCTTGGCCCACTTAGTAAAGTAATCGATGGCTATGATGATATAATGATTCCCCCTAGCCGAAGTCAGGTGACATGTCATAAAATCAACCCACAATTGGTGAAGGGGCCAACAGTGATGACCAGAAACATTGGAGCAGCATCTGCATGCATTTTCTTAGTAAAAAATTGTCATGGATGACACTTCTTGACCACTTCAACACAATCTTTAAAGATCGTAGGCCAAAAATATCATGTGCGCAAATTTTTTTGGGTCGTTACCAACCTAGACAAGTGACCACCACATGCTCCACTATGGAAATCATTCAAAACAACCTCTGCTTCTTCAAGAGTTAAGAAATGTTGAAGGATCAATTCCACCCCTCACTGATTCAAAGTGTCAACAATAATGAGGTAGTTTTTTCCATATGATGTACCCATCGTCGCTCATCTCTCGAGCAGTTCGAAGGAAAATTCATAATTTGAAGATATATAAGGATATCCCCATACCATGGATCGAATGAAGGGATGAGGAAAATGTACTTATCCAAAAATGATTCCATCGGATCACCTTCCTCGTTCTCTACCAAAAAATATGACATCAGTTCCATGAAGACTAAATATTTCTTAGACTTCACAAACACAAAGTCCACATAGAATTATTGAGGCACAACAATCCACTTATTGTACTCCCCACCAATAATTTTCCTAGTCAAAACATATTGAAATGGATTGATTGTGGCAATGATAGTTGTCTTTCACAATAGAGTGTAATGCCAGAGGCACTGGACAACATGAAAAGATTCTAGTGCTATTTTCTCTACATGAGAATATTTGAGTTCAAGACCCATGAGAGCGTGGCTCAATTAACAAATGATGTGATCTTGGAGTTCATCATCCTCCTGAACTAGAACCATGCCAATTGAAGATGCAACTGCTGCCAAATACAACAAGTAGTCTCAATTGTAATTAGGAGGACTCAAAAAAGGATTCGAAACCAACGCTTTCTTCAAAGCATAAAAAGAATGTTGTGTGGCTTCATCCCAACAGAATGGAACCCCTTTCTTCAAAAGGCACATAAATCCATTTGTTATATTATCATAGTTCGAAACAAAAAGCCTAAGGAAATTATTTTTTCCTTGTAGGCTCTTTAGTTGTCTGACTGTATGTGGGGGAGGAAACTGAGTTATTGCCTCAACCTTCAAAGGGTCAACCATGATCCCTTTTTTTGGAAAAATGAATCCCAAAATATGACCAGAGGTCACACAAAAAATACACTTGTGTTGATTCAATTGAATCTTATAGAAATGACACCATTCTAAAACTAATTAGAGGTGTAAGAGATGTTGGGACCTCTTATGTGAGTGAGTTGTGAGATCGTATAAGTATTCCTCCACTATGTTCTTCAAGTCATGAAAGGAAAACATCATGGCCCACTGGAATGTTGCACCAACATTTTTAAGACCAAGCAACATTTTCCTGTAAGTGAATGTACCCAAAGGACATATAAAGGTCATCTTGTGTTGGTCTTCCAGATGAATTTCAATTTGGTTGTAGCCAAAAAAAACATCCATAAACGAGAAGATCTTGCTTCCTGCACACTCATCCAAGATTTGATAAATAAATGGTGTTGAGAATTTTTCTTTAGGAAATGCCTTATTCAAGTCCCTAAAATCCATGCAAACATGGATTGTACCTTGCTTATTATCCACAAGAATAGGGTTGGAGACCCATTCCATCAGAGGAACTGGGTAGATAAAGCATGCATTGAGCAACTTTTCAACTTCTATCTTTAATGTTGTTTCCTTTCTTGGGTTCACAGGTCTCAACTTCTTTCGAAATGGCTTTACATTCTCATAGGTTCGAATCTCATGTTCAACTATTCAAGGATCAATGTCATGCATCTCCTCATAATACCATGTGAACACATCTCAAAATTCCCTAAGTAATTATGTATATTGAGAGATCTCATCTTGTGAGCTTTCTTCTCCGATAAAGACATTTTCGACAATTTAAATACTCTTAGAAATGTTGACTGATATTGTTTCTGATATGTATCAATGTTTCCTTCAATGTAGACACCATGTCTAGCCAAGGGATTGACTACTCCATCAACACTTCCAACAATAGTTGACTTGAACTCTTTTTTCTTAACTCGAATGAGTTTAGGGAGGAAATATGATCTATGATGAAAATCCTCTTAGGGCCTTTTGGCTCCGACGATCGCCTCGATAATTGCTTCATCTAAAGGCAATATGGTATTTAAACAGTCTTAAGAGTTCGGAGAGTTTTGAGCCCAAATAGGCTCAAGAAAGAGATCATCCTCCTTGGTGACCATTGGAGTTTGATCTGGATTTATTGTGGCCTTCTTTTAGGGACCTAACCTCCCTAACCCCTCACGTAGGTAGAATAATATGTTTTCCATGTAATAAAGGCCAATATTAATAAGTCCTAGTAATAATGAAGAATAAGTCAAATGTAATAAGACCTAATCGAAGCTTCCACTTCTATAAGATCTTCCTCTATATTTTTCTTTTGGTAGATATCTTTAGTATAAATAGGAGTCGAGGGTATGAGAAGTTTTTTGTTGAGAATTATTGTAATAGAGCATTTCTCTGCTAGAGGTTTCCCCCTCGAAGAGGCAAGTGAACATTGTTTCCTATCAATAAAGGTATATTCTAGTGTTATGGTTTCATCTATTGTGTTTTTATGTTGTTATTCTCTGCAATATTTATGTTTTCGACTATTATAATAGAACTAGTACCTTATAAGTGGTATCAAGGCACTTTCCTTGGCATAAAATTGTGGGTTATTTTTTTCCAGGGTAGAGATGTATTGTGACATCTTAAAGCTACAGAGATATATCTTTCAACGCATAAGTATGCATTTGGGGAAGCATACATGCAGGAACTACAAGTGTTACTTAAGCACACATTGTTGGCCACCCTCGTAACCCATGTTGGTACCCCTTTGAGTGGTAACACATTAGACAACACATGTATACATATCAGCATAGATATCCTAAATCCCTCTGTAGATAAACCAATCAACCACCTAACTGCTATAGTGACACTGAGAAAAACACTCTGGAAGTTACTCTCTAGTACCTAGGTAATCAGGTAGTATGGATAAGGACACAATATAACCTCCTTAGTTGGTTCCTTGAGATATTGGGTCGAATACTACTATTGGACCCTACATGTATATCAGAGAGTTATAGCACATGGAAAACCCTTGTCTGTAGAAACCCTAAATACCCTAACATTTGGGAAGGAAACATAAACAAAACAGATAAGATTTATTGTTGTGCAACTGTCCCTCCTGCATTATGGTTGCGAAATTCCTACACATTTCTTCCTGTTAATCATTTGGCCATTTCTTCACTGCATTATTATTCAGATAGGAGTATAACTCCGCAGGAGTAAAAACAAATTAAAAAAAAATGATTATGGATCTTGTTGGAACCATTGTTTGAGACCTATCCCATTGGATTCCTCTCTTCGTCCTAATCGCATTTATACATATCATTTTTCAAAATAAATAAATAAAATAAAATAATTCCCATGGACCTGACTCCTTCCCGACAGACCTAATGGGAATCTATTCTATTGGCTTCCTCTCTTTTCACTGATCATAGTGGTACCAATCACCAGTAACCCATTTATGTACAGTCCCACTTTTTCCCCTATCCATGAAGAGGCAAGTGAACATTGTTTCCTATCAATAAAGATATATTATGGTGTTTAGGTTTCATCTATTGTGTTGTTCTGTTTTTATTCTCTGCATTTTTTCTTTTCTTGACTATTATAATAGAATCAGTACCTAACACGTGTTGACTGGATCGATATGTTTTTTTAGCTGCAGAAAAAGGTTCATCCATCCCGGTATGGACTCGAACTTCAACCACACTTGATGGCGAGGGAAGGGTCTATGGGTCCTACATATACGTCATTCTAAAAGAAGAAACCCTATTCACTGGAGTAGCACAAACGTATGAAATCAGTGTTAAGAAATTAAAAGATCCCATTAGTGAAGGGTATATCCCACAACCAATGCTCTCAATGGCTAGCTAAGATTTTTCAATTCAAAGGACCATAGACCTAGTATTAGTTGTTGTGTCAAAAAGGTTGGATGCCACTTGATCAATAGTCACAATTATTCTCTCATGGGGAAAGCATATAATGTGAAAAACCGTTGAGACGACAATTGTCATGGCATAGGTCCAACTTCGTCCTAAAAATAAATTATATTCAAGTGGCGCATCGAATACTTCAACCTCTATGCAAACCGACTTTCCCCCTAGAATGACCAGACATAAAGGAATCCGACTATGTGGTTAGAATGAGCATCTATCAAAGGAGGTCAAGAGTGTATGAGAAGGGTAGTTCAAGATAACCCATGGCTTTCCAGCATGATAAAGAAATCACGCATGTTGAAGCTCCTTCATCAACGATGGTTCTCTTAACTAAGAGATATTTGCAAACAACCCCTATCTAAAAGGCTATGTGATATGGAAGGTGTGGTCTCACATCGGTAGCATCAAACTTAATTAGGAGATGAATAGCAGAGTCTGTAGCTCTTATGGAAAATAACAACGCAGTATGGTGTGAGGGGAAACTTTGGAGGACCTCGAAAGTGGACATTGCACAAGGCGTCTGAGCCAAATCTTCCACAACCGAATAATTGGGAGTGGCTCGTGCATTAGGGTTTTGCGTCATCCTTTTATAAACACCCTTAGGTATTCAAGACTTTTTTTCTTTCTCAAGTCTCTCTATGTGAAGAGGAGAATGATCCTCTAAATTTTTCTTCCCTTTCTTAGTTGACTCAGGGTTATCGTAGTTTTGATTTCTCATCGACAAATATACATATTTTAGCTTCGAGGAGTTAATCATGTTTACTACTCCTTTATATATGTCAGAGGGGGGAGAACTTGAAGTGCCCCCTTATGGGTTGAATTTGTGATCTGAAAATAGAAGGCTGACTTGTTATGCTATGCAAGCACCCTCTACTTCATAAAAATAAAACTTTACAGGACCTTGCTTCATGTGTTAAAATATGCAAGATAGTTTATGTGCCAAATTTATGTATCTTCTTGTAAATGCTTATGTGTGAGGAAATGTTCTTTTAAATGGTTTAATATGTAATTTAAATAAATACACAACAACATAACTTGCAGAAAATAAACCATCAAACTCACAACAAGAACAACATGATAAAGGAGTTCACCCCTCTATGGGCTACATCTCCTTGAGCCTCCATCAATGGACTTGGCTCTCTGGGATTAATTTGTCAAAAAATATTTTACAAGATGCTGCTCAACTCCAATAGAAATTATTACTATACCATTGGGATTAGAATACATAAAAACCCCCAAAAAAGACTAATAAAACTCTGAAAACGGATCATGGCTCATCCGGGCATGACCTCTTCTACATGTGGCCTTAAGCTTCCCTGATCTTATCTTTGGAAAAAAAACCTGTAAAAGTCCTCAAAAGCCTCTGAAACCTGTCCCAATGTGTTCAGAGCATAACAATTATCCAAAAATGACTATTCAGTCACAGAAAACAAACTTGGACTCACCAAAACATGACCTCAATCAATGAGGGATTCAAGCTCCCTGGAGCTTCCTAAAACTTCAATGGTTAAAAACCTACAAAAGAAGTCTTCAAATGCCTGTGAA